>JAVSBS010020353.1:69647-97817 GCA_033124195.1 Coracias cyanogaster | reverse complement strand
TCTTCTCTTCTCTTCTCTTCTCTTCTCTTCTCTTCTCTTCTCTTCTCTTCTCTTCTCTTCTCTTCTCTTCTCTTCTGCCAGTGGGAAGGGTAACTTAAGATCTGGATGCCTTTAGTAGTGATTATCTAATTTACCTACTTCTGAGGCATTATAGTAGTTGCAACATGGAAGAGAGGGATTTAGAGAAGTTGCTGTGCATATGGACTTTGGCCTCAGTTTTATACATGGAAAAAGACATGAAAATTTTCTCCTCTCTGCCAAACAATGTAGGCCCATCAATGTTCAGCTTGGTCCTTGGTGGGCATTTGTGGGCTGTGGAGTAGGACTGGGTTCCCCATGGGCTATATCACAGAAATTTTGGTACATAGTGTGAAGGTGTCTCCTTTAAGCTCCTGCTGGATGAATTTAAGTCCCTCATCACTAGACACACAAGTCATTTTTGTTGTACCAGGAGTGATCCCGGATACATTATGTTAGATCTGAAAGGTGATTCTACTGTTTGATCTCAGCAGATACATGTTCGATTCGAAAAGCATGGTCTCCCTGCTTAGGCAGGCAGCACTCATCACTTGATGATCAAAAGCAGGAGGGCTGCTCAGTGACCAGGTGAGGTTGCAAAGAGCTACAGAATTATTACAGAGAGATGTCTTGCTGCAATCAAGTATCTTTCTTTACTGATGCAATGTCCACATACTAGTTCTGATCATTTCGTGGTTCCAGCACCCTTTAAGTTATAGGCCACCTCTCTTCTTCCAGATGCAAGGATGAAGGGAAGGATCATGCCCATCACCACTAGCTGATGAACACAAATAAGCCAACTACTGATCAGTTCCCTTTAGCTGTTATTCTTCTTCCCTGCCTGTGCTTAAATTTTATGGGGTTGAAATGCTTCATATACCCTAAAGCCAGATGCTTTCTTTTTAATGTCACTAAATGTTTAAAACCATGTTGATTGAGTTTACAAAGGTTGTGTTTTACAATGATGGAGCAACTGTATTCTTTTCAATCAGGCAGAATTTGCTTATAGGAAATCAGTTACAACTACTATAATTCTGGGATATCTTCTGGCACACAAATAGTTCTCTAAAAGCAGAGAGGAATGTTTTCTGCTGGATACAGTTGCAGGTAGAGGTTAGAAGAGCTGGTGATCTTCTTTAACATATGGCCATTCATCATGACATTCAGACCTGCCAGTTGAAGACAGCATTCTCTAGCTACCCCTCACCCTGAATTTATGAGGTAGCTCAACCAGGCTGCTGATGAACACTTGAGAGTGCGGGCTCACATCTTTCTGTAGTATTTTAATATGCCCCAACTGCAGCAGAGGATACCTGAAACTGAATCCAAACCCACCGAGAAAGTGTGAGGGTCTCTCTCTATTGATTTCTAGTATGAGATGTGGTCTGGCTCTGAAATGGCTTTTGGAAGTGTTTTGAATATTATTGATGTGATGCTAATGGCAGAACTCCCTAAAAAAGCATCTATTACAGCCACTTCAGAGTACTTTTAAAATTTCTGGTACACCTATATCGAACTGCTAAAAAAGAACTCTGTATAAAAAGCACATTTTTGCCAGTCCCCAGGGAAAATCTTCAAGATAAATTTTGTTCCTTACTGAATGCTGCAGCAGTCCAGATGTTTTTTCTTAGACAGATGTTGCTTTGCCCAACAACAGACATCGTTGCTCCTGAGCTGCTATTTTGTGTGTACACAGCGTCTGTTCCTAGAGCTGCAAAAGCTGCAAGTCAATGATTTTTTTTCTCTCCCGTTTTGTCATTTATACTTCCTGAATAGTTCAAATAACCAAATGGTTTCCTATTTAAGAAGCATAGTAGTAGAATGATGAGATTTGTTTAAAAACTTCTGGAGGACTGAAGTCTTAGATAATAAATGCTCCTTATTTCTTTTTAATAGACTTCTGAGTTCCACAGCGTAACTACATGCTGTGCAGCATAGCTATGTGCACACAAATCCCCTCCCTTTAGTGTCAACCTGCCACATAGCTTCATTTGCTGTTTGCTAAATGTAGTATTGAAAGGGACCATGAAAACATCCAGGATGTGTCTCAATCACAGTTTCTCTCAGCTATCTCTGGCAAGGTGAAGAACCTT
This sequence comes from Coracias cyanogaster, assembly GCA_033124195.1. Taxonomy (NCBI): domain Eukaryota; kingdom Metazoa; phylum Chordata; class Aves; order Coraciiformes; family Coraciidae; genus Coracias; species Coracias cyanogaster. Next base: position 95,706 of record JAVSBS010020353.1, on the reverse strand, counting down.
AGTGTATTTAGTTGATCCCAACGTGCAAGCTTATCCGTGCCTTTGATCATCTCTATTTCCCTTATAATTTCTATTTTTCACATCTTTTTGGCACAGACAGCTCTGTTTGTTAAGTTGCATTTTTCCATACAAGGATTGGACACATTGCATGGCATAATACTTTTCTTTTTATCTTAATTTCTTAATTTCTCGAATGCTCTTTGGCTTTTTCTATGTGTGTAGCCACAGGGTCATAGAAGTAGTCATAAAACGTGCCAGGCATTTTTTACAAGTTCAAAGCCATCCTTGTGTATATGAAAAGGAGTTCTTCATGGGACAGCTCATATCCTGGCCTGATTTGCCCTCTTGAGGGGTTGTTTCTTTCTATAGACTCTAGTCCACAAAGGATCAAAGATGGGCATTTCATTAGGTGTCTTGTATTATATAGGATGAATACGGACCTACACAGTTTAGCCAAACTGAATTTTTGAAATTAATATGGTATAATGCTTAAATGTAATGACTTGTGACATACGTGCGGTCAGACAAAATAATATAGCCATCTGTTATGTCTTCGAATTATGTGTATATATGATTACCACAGTAATTTTTAGATTATTTTCAGGCCCTGCTTCTGAAAGGGTGGACATATGTCTAAACTACCTAGCGTTAGTGAAAAGAAGGCCTGAAACAATGCCAGTCAAAACATGCACTGAACAGCCACTCTTGTATAACAAAGACGATTTCTTGAAGGATAAAACTAAAGGGACTGAAAATACTATCAAGAAGCTGAGAGCCTCCCCTGTCAAGCCAATACTGGACTTGTGGGTGTCCTTGAAGGAATACACAATTTTCATCCAAGAAAGTTACAGGAAAGGTTTACAAATCTACTGTACCAGCTGCTGGAAGAAAATAAATTAAAAACAGAGGAGCTTATCAACATAAAAGTCCATGTCAAGAAATAGTCTACACACCTGTTTCATATTTCTCAGATTAAAGATGCAGAGCTGTGTTGAATTGTTGTCATGAAGAGGATCAAACCTCAAGAGCACACATCTTTCCCCATAAGAAATATTTTAAAGAATGTTATATTTTCTGCTAACGTTGTTACACAATAGAAAGGGCAGTACTGTTTGGAAAATATGATAAATACATATGTTTACTTTTTCCTTATTAGACATATGCATATGTAAGCTTTAATGATAACCTCTAGTTAGCAAAGAACATTTTCTGGAGACTTTCTGGAAAAAAGAATCCTTGATGAGTATTTATATACCAATGTCATGTGTCTCTTCAGTTTCTGTTTTAATTATTCACCAATTCTCTAATATTCAGAGCAACAAGTTCTTTATTATTAGGATGCCTTCAGTCTTCCTTTAAAAAGTGAATTAGAAGCATTTCCTCCAATATTTATGTAAATAATAATAGTGAAAATTATATTTCATCGAAAAAGTATCTCTTGATATACAGAAGCTGTAAGAACAGACTGGTAAGAGTCTTTACTATCCTATTCAAAATCATTTGAGTCCTCTTTCATAATATGTTTGGTTTTATCTATGACTCAAAGACTTTAAATGTTTAAGTTCATGAATGGTTGCTTTCCTCCAAAAACCAGAAGCCTAAGTGAAGGGCTAGCTGTTATAGAAAAATGAAAAAAATTGATTTGCTTTTTCAAATAATATATATGGTGCTGTTTTGAAATAAAAAGTATCAGATTGATAAAAAATTTAAATATATTAGGAGAATGCAAATAATTCTCATGTAGTAATACTTTAGACAAGATGTGAAATTATTGATACTGTACATAACTGATCAAGACAGAAACCTCAAGCTCATATATAATGCATTAAAAAATAAAAATTAAAAAAAAAATCAATTGCACAGATTTTCTGAAGAACCTTAAACTTCTAGAAATTACAGAAAAATAAAAGTATGTTCTGAAGCTATTATACCCACTTAAGCTTCAGGAAACCTTCTAATAACAATTTTCCAGGACTGGACAGCTTGAGCACTGACTTGTATAAATCTTCCTAGTAGCCTCTGGTGTCTCAAATATTTCAAATCTTCTAACACTCCATTGAGCAGGGAAGACTGCCCGATTCCCTCTTGGAAGCCAATAGATTATCATTCTCTTAACCATTATCATTAATTAATCCAGGCAATAAAACATTGCAAACATCTTAGCAGACCAGCTATCTCTTGGCATGCAACTACTAATTTACACTGAACCAGTATGGCTTTATTCCAAGTTTGGGCCACAAATTCTCGTCTTTTGTAAACAGTAAGTATCATTCATCATATAAGTGAAGTAGTCTTTTCCTATTTATTTTTATTATACATATAAGTATACATATGCATATGTGTACATAAACACATACATAAGCACATTAATTCTAAGTGATTTTTGGAAATCAGTTTTGATGATGCACAATTTGGGCTGTGATCTCCAGCAAACTGTTGAAGTGCTTTTAAAGTGTATTTCTTCAAGCAGCTTCTAATCAAATATTTTCTCATTAAGGATTGATGTGAAACATTTTTTGTCACCTCTTTCATTTTTTTCAGTCCAGTTACAGATCCACTGCACCTTGTGCCTCTTCTAGCACTGAAACTGTGAGATCACAGCAGATTTTACAGTAGCCCTTGGTATGGTATAGGAATGAATTGCTTTCATGTATGGGCAGAAACAACGTGTCTTTCCTTTCTTTCTACCAGGCTTCTAATAAGCAATATGATACTGCTGACATGGACTTCTTGTCCTACCAGGGTGGGCTGAATAGCCTTAGATCACCTTTTTACAGTTCTGCCAGTAAGATGTCTTACTCTGAAGTACTGCTTATTTTATTTATTTGTCCATACGAACTCCTTGCTGAAAGTTACGAGGCAGCAAAGTCTGACATCAAGCATTGGCTCCTTTCTTCATACAGGTAACAGCTTAGGTGGATTTCATTTCCTCTAATGTTGGGCATTTAAAAGTTTAACTTTGCAAGTTATTGCTGATTATGCTGTGTTTTATTCTTGTTCTGTTCTTGTCCTACAATTTATGCAGTTGGCCACATTCCAGTGAATGTCTCTCAGGCATTAAGAATGATCAAGGCACTGCCTCCTGGAGTCTGATTTGGCTTTTTTATTTTTTCTCTTGTGTTGATTAAATCAAAGAATATACTCAAAAGTATTACATCAGATAACTTGTAGTACTTAGGAATTTATTTCTAAACTCTCTTCTCCTTCAGATAGAGCTGAACATTTGCACACATCCTCTTAAGAATGCTTCCTTGCTCATACAAACCTGAAATATTCCCCAAGAGTAGTTTTACATGCTGGATCAAAGCTCTGCCAGGGGTCATATCAACAATTTTACAATGGAGAAAACCACAGATTAATGCTCATACTTACACCACACTTTGTCCAGAGAAGCTGTAGCTTTTGATGACCAAATGTATGAAGCTACTATCACAATAGGGTTTTGCTGACTTAGATAAAATCTTCTGGGTTCAGTGAGTACCCTTTGTACAAAAACTGTGTTGAGTATCTGTATGCCAATATGTGTGACACCTTTGGCCTTTTAAGTCAGAAATAGATCCTCGTCTATCAACGGCTCTGAGCAATACAGTGATGGGTCTTCTAGCTTAGTTACATCACCCAACAGTCAGGGTTTCAGCCTTGTTTGCAAATCCATTGCCAAAAATAATTTCTGATTCTTGTAGGAATACTGCATCACTTTCCGAAGTGATCCACTTATAAAAATATTTGACAGAAAGGATCAGATTCTAGACCTTACTCTGTTGCTTTTGTGCTCATTTATTTGCTTCCTCAATGGTAGATATTCCCAGGAGTATACACGGGTGTTATGGAACTCACCATCCTTTTAATAGTGGCTTTCTTGGACTGGTAAAAGAATGTGACCAGCACATCCACTGTCAGGGCAGAAAATTTCCTCAAGAACAAATGTAAGCTGTTTCATTGTTTATTCTAGGCACTTATCGCTCATCTTTTTTAAAGAAAGTATGATTACCTCTGCTTTTACAGAGAATAAGACCTTAAAAAGTAGATTAATGGATACTAAAGGTAAAAAAAGTAGTTAACTGAGTTTTCATCACCACATGAGCTTCATTTCTCTCTGGAGCTACCTGGATCTCTACACTTCTAATTTAGGTGTTTCGTAAGTCCTTATAGTTCTGGTTGAGTCTGTGACTGTCTTGTCCAGACGCAGGAAATAAGCAGATCAGGGGATCATCACTGGGTTGCTTACTGGAGTGCTTAAAAGAGCAGCATCCTGAAGCCTGGATCATCTTTGCCATGTGGCTTCATCCTTAGAAGTTTATTGGCACAGAAGAGAGCTCCTCACTCACAGTCACTGCTCCTGCTGATTTGGCTGAAGCTCTTGCTCTGAGCATGGTGTTACATGATCACACAGAGAGAAAACAATACAGATGCAGTTTGTGCTTTGGTAACCTGTGTAGTGGGGATATTCCTGCTTAACAGCCTTTTGTGATGATGTAAGAAAAATGGAAATTGGGTGATACACTTCTCTCAGCTAATCCTCTCTCTTTTTTTTTTTTTTTGCCATTCTGTTCCTGGAATTTTGCAATTTCAGCATTTCAAAGTCCAATGTGCATCCTGCTTTTTCTTTTTCTCCCCCCCCTCCCCCCAAATAGTTTGAGCAGTAAAGCACACTGAGGGAAAGCTGCTTTGTAGACACCTTATTCTGTAGGTGATTAAACGACTTTAATGTGCGCTGTGCCTTTCCTGCTCCTCTTTTTACTTGTCACAAGTTGTGAATTTATCACTATTACCTGCGACAAAGGAGAGTCATCAAAGGCAAACAAATTACAAGATGTTTTCCACACCAGACGGGTTTCAAGTTTCCTGAGGGCCCTGAGTGTTTGTTTATTTCCCAGAAAGAATTAGATAGTTAATTCCCCAGAATTTCTTGCTGGTCTTTTACATCAGCTTCTTTGATAAATCATTTGGGACGCCACATAATCAAGTGTTGCCATAAAACCTTTATACAGATCTATAAAGTAGATTACTTTGCATGGGAAATCATTAACCTCCTCTACTTGAATTGTGCTGTTCGTACCAAAAAAGGTGCAAATAAGCATGGATGCAGGACAGTAGCTTTCACATTTATGCTCTGGCTCAAGAGTTGAATGCTTGACAGCGTAATCAGAGACAACATCTGGAAAGAAACACCTGGTGATTCCAAATTCCCTGTTGATTTTTCTGATGGTGGTTGTGGTGGGTTTTTAATCTCAATTTTCTCTGCCAAGCCCTTGTCTTTTATCTGTGACAATGGCAGAGTTGCTTTGCATAATTAAAAAATGGTGCATTACTGATTGGCAACCCCTTTAATTTAATATTCCCAGGCCATCCTCCACTGGCATAGTCAGGGCATGTATTGAATAACGCTTTGCTCTACAGTAGATGTTAAAGCTCATCTCACTGATGGGAACATTAAGACTATCTCCAACAAGTAAATTAAACAGTGTCTGGGAACAGTCCCAGGCACTAGAATACAATCATCTCTTCTGCTGCACTGGTAGAAGCATCTGTGACATGGTGTTTGTCTGCATCAACTAGTGTTGTCCCAAATAATTCCCAAGTCTCAATCAGGAACTAGGGAAAAAACAGAGATTATTCCCACCAGGCTTTTTTTTTTGCATCTACGTTGTACTGGAGGCTGAGGGAGGTTACTAGTTGAGACACTTACTGCTCCATGCCAGTTGGCCTCAGTGTTTGTAATGAGGTTTCCTGCATTTGAAATATCTCTGTAGGTGTAGCCTAATTTAGGAGAGTTCCTGTGAGAATAGTACCCTTGGGGCCAGTCCTCACAACTCTGATAAGCAGCATTCAGATGTCACCCTTCTCCATCAGCACAGATAAGGCAAAACCTTGGGTGTGTCTTCCCAGCCTTATAGAACAGATTAGTACTGAGCAAGTGATCAAATATGGGTTGGATTCAGTACTATTTTACACCCAATTTACAGCATTGTTTCTGGTGGAATTCTTTGTCATCTGTTCCACCTAATTTATTTGATAAGTAAGTATTTGGTAAGTCTCCATCTTTGGGTTTTGCATGGCTATGTATAACTGTAACAATTTCTCCATCGTACCAATGCAAAGTCTTAACTGAAGGAAAACTACAGTTACATGGGCGTTATGCATGTCTCACACTCACTTAGGAAAAAAAATTCTTCCAGCATAACACAAAGTTTGTTCAGAACACAGACATGGCCTTTACCCCTCACAACTGTGACTTCAGTAAATCAAATAAAGGCAAAATAAAATCAGTTACACAGTAAAATCAATCAACTATCAAAACCACAAATCAAAGCAAGAGCAAAAATGGAAAAATCTTCCCTTCTAAAACCTAAGAATTATTGCCAAACAGAGAAGCTGTAGCAGCACCATGAAGTTCTAGAACTTTTCTGTTGCTTTTGGTTGTTCAAGAAATATTATGTGGTTGTTGGAGGGTTTTTTTTTCAGATGCTCTGATGATGGAGAATAGTATAATGTCTTAAAGAGACGTATTGCTATATTGAATCAAGCCGTTAATATTTATGTTCTTCATGAATAATTTAATGTACTTTTGAAAACTTTACAAACGTTCACCACCCAGCGGAAGAAACAGTTGTTTTCTTCGTTTTGTAGCAGGAAAATGGAGAGAAAGAATATATGCCTTGCTCTTTGTCTTCAGATTAGAGTGGAAGGGGCGGTCTCCCTGTTCAGCATGCTGAAAGACACTGAGCTTCGTGATCGATGATATAATAATGGTGTAGCATAGCATCTCTTTTCATATCAGATCTACATAGAAATACTGGCCCATATAAAGTGAAACATTGTTTTGTTTATATAATAAAATATTTCATAAGTATGACATATTGGTAAGTGCAGAGTGAGGCTGGCAATTTATATCCACATGTGGAATATAAAGATAGGATTGTACAACCATAACTGCAAACAACTGCTGCTGGAATTGTGTTTCCAAGCAGATTGGTTGTTTATCCCCATTCCTGTGCAACTTTCATTGGGAAAATATAATTCTTTGTCCTGTAGGTTCTCCTGTAACCCATACTTATGCAGCACCTAAGACAAAAAAATCTCTTAAATGGCTAAAACCCATTTTTCATATGTATTTAATAGAGATCTGAAATTTAAACAAAAAACTGTCAACTCTTTGTTTGACTTATCATTTCTTAATAAAAAAGGAAGAGAGAAAATCAGTTGTCCTCTTCCCAACTAATTCTTGGGTCCCTGTTGGGAAAATGTCATTGAAACTGTTATCTGCTTTCGCTGAACTGGAAAATGATTAATCTAAACATTCAGTTTATTTTCACTCCTGAGTATTTTCATTTATTTTAAGAAAGTACGATATTTTGTGTCTGTTTTTCTGATTTCACTGTTCTGGCTTGAGATAGACCAGGTGAGGGTACTAAATGTTTGTAAGAGAAGGCCTCAGAAGTACAGTGGTTGATATGTTAGAGGTACTTCTGTCTCACAGGGAGAAGAATTGGGATTCGTTCTAATTTTTGGCTTCTAACTGTGGCAATTATATTAAAAGTTCAGTTGTTTTAGACTGTCTTTTTAGCTGGTGGACAAAAGCAGTTTCATTTGGCAGTGGGTGATTTCCATTCCCCAAAATGATTACACTTTTAATTTAGCAGCTCAGTTAAGTGTTTAAGGTCAGGGTGAGAGGAATCTGTCCCCAAAATCCTCGTATGCTGAGCTTTAGTTGAATGTTGAGCTATTCATTTTGGTAAATCTTGTGGAACCACCTGGAAAGGTCTTCAAATGTGCAGAAGGCCTCCAGAGAATGTTAACCTCATCCCAGGGCTGGAAGAGCTCCACAGCTTTTGAGTTTATGATGATTTTTCTGCCCAACTGATGCAGGCTGTGCAGGCTGGAACATTTTCAGTGGATGGAGGAGGATGTTTGCATACCAACATATATGTGAATCTTCGTTTTTCTAGTGGGCCATAAACCATTATAAGGACTAGAGCCACCTGGAAGCTGCTTTGTTGTTTCCACTGGGATTCTGGCAGCACTCTGTTCCTGGGATTTTTCCAATGCAAATCTGTCCCCTCATGCTTGAGTAGAATAGGCTATTCCATATTCCACCCAAAGCACCAGTTTTCCCAGTAATGATGCTTTCACTGTTACATCCCTTTTACATAGAGGCATTTGCTATTTGGGGAGTATGGGAAGGAGGGGATGAAAACTCATAATGCCACCATCCATTCAGTCTTTCAAAGGTGATTATATTCTCCACAAGGCATAATGCTCTTGCCTTTTTCAGTTTTTCTCTAGTGTGCTGAATTGTCAGTGGGGTAAATATTCACCTTTCTTAGTAAATAAGTAGTGGCTTTGTATCAAACCTAGGTCCAGCCACAGACCAGTAAAGCTTTGAATAGCGCTGGAAGAAACCAGCTGCACAAATGTGAGAAGCTCATGCAATTTCTTCTGGTTAGGAGTCACTTTGAGGTTGTTTACCCACCCTTAAACCCAAACAGGGAAGGTCTATTATTTGATCAGACCTGACTCTCAAACAGAGATCTCATTATAGTGGCTTTCAACAGCACAGTTGTGTTTTCAAGCTTTGAGAGGTGCAGCAGCTCTTCATTATTACCAAAATGAGAGGGAAAAAAAAAAAAAAACAAACAAAAAGGGATGTTCATTTCTTTAATGGCTATTGAGAGACAAATCTCTCTTTCTTTGTCCTGCTTGGATGAAGACCTATCCAGAAAGTTGCCTTGTATCCCACTATCATCTGGGAGATTAGTGAGTGGTTTCAGATATTCTGACTGAACCCCATTTTTCATGAAACTAAGTAGCAAAATTCTCATCAGAATTAATGAACAGGGAGGGCATCTAGCGCTTTAGCTAGCACAGAGAAGGCTACAGTCACAAACACCACCAATGCTCCTCTGCTATTACCTTGGTTCTGTCATCAATCATATATAAATCTCCTCCCTAAAGCCAAAATCTCTCTTTTCCACCAATTCCTTTTCCTCCATTCCTAATTCACCTTTGCAGATGAGATCGGGGTCTTTGGGAATAAAATCTCATTTGCATTCAGAAACCAATTTTTAAGAGTAACTCAGTACATCTAGTAAGACAACATCTGATCTGTCCAATCTCTAATCGATTTAATAGGGGCAAGGGCATAGGCAGGCAGGACTTAGGATTTTTGTTCTTATTTCCACGGAGCCCTTCTGGGTATTTCACAAAGCTGCTAAAGTTCACGTTCTAGGACAAGGTAAAATGTCTTTGAGGCATCGAGTAGCACACATTTAATGAAGATAGAAAGCCAATCACTTAACATCAGATGAGGAACAGCAATTTCCTTCAGTCTGGCACTTTGTGTATTGAACAAAATTGCATGAGAGCTTTGAGCGCTAGGAGAGCTGTCAAGCGGCCGTTTGTCTAGGAGCTGGAGCAGTCCCCTTGGAAACAGCTTAAACCTTTTAAATGAAAGCATTACAAAATGTACATCTGTGTGCAATATATTGTCCATAGACTCAGCTGTCAAGGGCCAGGCAACACAATGTTTGTATATATTTTTTTCCTGATAATAATTTTCACGCTTTCACGTGTAAACAGAACCTCCTTTAAGATTGCACAGTACTTGGCTACTCAATAAGCAAGCCTCATACAAAATGTTTCCCCTTAAAACTGGTTCAGCTGGTTTATCTGACCTTATAACAGTTAACTCCAAATTTGTGGTACTCCCTGGGCCTCTCCACTGCACATACATACAGATTTCTTGTTAGATAAGGCAAAATGAGAAACTTGACAGTCACCCTCTGTACATTATGGGGAGAATTAGTGGGTTTATGTCAATAGACATACTTGTTGCCATACATCATCATCTGTATAACCCTGGTCCAAATTCAGAAGTCTGTATTATACCATCAGAAGTGATCTGTGAATGTGAATTCTCGGGAAAAATGTTATTTGTTTTGCTATTTTATCTTTTTTAATAAAGCAATGTATTTATTTATTGTATTTTTTCTGGTGACTATGAAAATGGCTAACAACAACAAAAAAAAAAAGCAGAAAAAAGAATACAAGGATAGGAAGAAGTTCTTTAATATGAGGGTGGTCAAGCACTGTAACAAGTTGCCCAGAGAGGTGGTGGAGGCCCCATCCCTGGAGAAATTCAAGGTCAGGCTTGATAGGGCTCTGAGCAAGCTGACGTAGTTGGAGATGTCCCTGCTTATTGTAGGGGTGTTGGACTAGATGACCTTTAGAGGTCCCTTCCAACCCAATACATTCTATGATTCTATGATTCTATGATAGTACATATTATAAAATATATCCTCCTGGAACACACATGATCTCATGCTCTTTATGCTACTGTGACGGTGGGGCAGCTTTTTTGAAATCAGCTTTTTTTTAACAAGTAAAACTGCTTTAAGTGACAGGAAAATCAAGTCTGTTTTTTTCTAGTCCTCTCTCTCTATCTGAGATTTTCTTGATCCTCTCCCTGCCCATCTTCTCCTCCAAAGCCGGCTTGTAACTTGTACTCCCAGCAGCCACTTTCTGTAATGAAAAGTAATGCCGAGCACTGAGCAGATTCCACTTCAGCTTTGACAGGAGGAAGTGGATTTAAGTATCTGACAGAGCTACAAACTACAGCTGATTGGGCATTTTTGGCAGTTTAGAACTATTGCTTTTCTTTCTTTTTCTTGCCTTTGATGTCTCTTTTTTTTCCCCTCACTGCTCCCACCTACTGATTTTAGTCCTCACAACATGCTTTATCCTCAACCCTGTCACCAGCTTTGCCCAGAATTATTCAGTAACAAATATTCTTGATCTTCAGCATTAAGACCCTTGCCATGCCCTGCTCAGATTTCATTCCATCAAACAGGTATTTGGCCAGAGGGATCATAACAAGAAGGACAAGATCACTACAAGAAGGACATTGAGGTTCTGAAGTGTGTTGAAAGAAGAGCAATGAGGCTCATGAAGGGCCTAGAGCACAAGTCTTGTGAGGAGCAGCTGAGGTAACTGAGGTTGTTTAGCCTGGAAAAAAGGAGGCTGAGGGGAGATCTTATCACTCTCTATAGCTACCTTAAAGGAGGCTGTAGTGAGATGGGGGTCTCTTTTCCCAAATAACAAGTGATAGAAAGAGAGGAAACAGCCTCATGTTGTGCTAGGGGAGGATTAGGTTGGATATTAGGAAAAAATTCTTCAGTGAAAGTGTTGTCAAGCACTGGAACAGGCTGCCAAGGGAAGTGGTGGAGTCCCCATTCATGGAGGGATTTAAAAGCCTTGGAGATGTGGTGCTCAGGGACATGGTTTAGTGGTGACCTGGAGGTGCTGGGTTAATAGTTGGACTTGATGATCTTAAAGGTGTCTTCCAACCAAAAGGATTCTATGATTCTATAAATGTGTGCAAAAGATTACAAGACCAACTTCAACTGGTGTTTCATCACATGGTTGTTCTAGATGGCTTTTGTGCAGGGACTGCAGAGGTTAGTCCACCCAAGAGCACAGCATTGACTCTCCCCTTGCATATATTTACTAATGAGAAAATGGATAGCTGCTCAAGCATTTTGGTGAAGAGTATACAGTAAAGATCTCATCTTCCGTTACAAGCATAAGGGCATATTTTCTATTGATTTATATTGAACTTGATGTGAAATAGCAAAAGAAAAAAGATTTCTTAATGAAAATTCCATTCCATCTCTCTCCCCCAGAATAATTGTAGGAAGTGCATAGGGTAGTAACATAGTTGTGAAATAAAAATCCAACCCCTCTCTCATTCCCCACCAGAGCTTTCTTATTGTTTTTCTATGATCATATGGAAAGTGATGCTGAATTTGGGAGAAAATATGGTGCAAATTGGTCCAATAGTTCATAGAAGAACAGGAGAGTTGTACTGCTGTTTTCCGAGAGTTTTTGTGATGATAGATGGGATTGTGGTTGCTGTTTTGAAGATATTATTCATGTCATGACAGCGATCCACTGGGATCAAAATAAATCCACAGAAGCAAAACAAACAAGCATAAACCAGGCCTATTGTAAGCAAGTGTGGGAGAAAATAGTAGTTACATGACAGCTGGGTAGATTTTAGAAGTTGAAAATCGGGACAGTCTCCAACCCAAGATTTAAAAGACAGCTACTGCATGGAGTAAAAGCTTATAGATCAGCAGAACACGCTATCAATTTTCAATAAAATATTAGAAGCAGTTTAATGAGATTAACCTCCTGGGAAGTGTGGTGGGCCAAGTTCAGAGGTACGCTTGCAACAGAGTCCTGGCTCCAAGTCACACCTGGAAAGTATGTTTGTTTGCTGGGTAGAAAGGAAACACATCTTTTTTTCTCCTGTCCCTGATCCCTCAATTCCTCCTCCAGCCTTTAATCTGCAGTTACTCTGCTCTCCTTGTAAGTAATCTAACCACTTGATCCTTATCCCAGGGAGATATCCCGCCCTCCTTCCTTCCAGAAGATATCAAATAGTATTCAGGCTGACAGTCCTTGTGGTATCATGGCTTTCTTCTCCTGCAGGAAAAGAGGGGACCATCCAATGCTACCAGCAGTAAAAAGGCAAAATTACTGCAGAACAGCAATAAAATAACAGGGGTTACAGAATGAGGTGATAGATAAATTCAGCCATCTAAAGATTAGTTATCTACTTGTTTGTGGATGTTTTAAACAACTTCATGGAGAAACATCCTGTGAAAGCTATTAATCACAGCATCTCTTTGTGTGACTGAAGAAGTCCCTGAGTCACAATTTATTGTGATCTGGGAGAATATTTGGCAGACTTAACTCTCGGTATGCTTGCCTGTTCGTTGACTGTTTTCCTAGAAGTCCATTGTTGGTCACTTGACTTCATGAGTCACTGATCCAACAGAGTATAGTCATTCCTAGGGGAATCACTCAGGCCTCCTGTATCATTAACAGAGAGAAAGAATAACATTTTCTGGAGATGGTTCTCAATGCTCAGTCGTAGAAGAAGTCCAGTGACTAACAGCAGAAACACCCAACTAAGAAAGTTATTTCTATTACTGGCCATGTGTCATGAAAAAAGCTGTTAAGTGGTGGATCTCTTCAGATGTTGGATGCTGGTAGCTGACAGAAGATGAGGACAAAAGACACAAGGAATGAGTTTCTGAGAATTGTGAAATTGTCATCCTTTCACTTGTAGATTTTAAACTTCTTTTAACATCAAGAGTTTTCCAAGGGTGTAAAACTCGGGTAAGTGATTGGGTTCTTTTAGATTCTGCCACAATTCAGTGTGAAAAAAACCCCAAACAAATGAGATAGAAGGTAGTACAACATGAAGAGTGTAATCATTGCTAGAAAATTCACCGTTTATTTATTATTTGCATTGCAGCAGCAATGACAAGCCCCAACTATAATTAAACCTTGCTTGGAGAGACTTAAGACTGTGCAAGAGACTCAGGAGAAAGTGAAATTGTTGAGGTGAGCCAACCAAGGTTACAAAGGAAGTCAGTGGCAGAGCTGGGAAGTTGTCTTCTGACTCCCAGGCCACTGGTCATGGCAGGAGACCATTGTACGACTGAGTCAACAAAGACTGTGATTTATTCTTTCTGTGCAGGAATACTTGTTATTGAACAGCTCTTGTCAGTCTATTTGAAAAAATCTGAGGAAAGGAAGATCTAGTTCTTCCCTGGGAAATGGTTTACAGTTTTCTGGATATGACTGGATTAACTGTCTATAGTTCTTCCTTTTCTAATTTCATCCCATCACATTTAATTCTCCACCCTCGAGCAACCCTAAATAATTCCTGCATGAACTGCTGTTCAGTAATCTAATAAGAGAGTAAAGTGTGCTTTGACATCCTAACCAAGATAGTAAATATTTAATATAATGCACTCTATGAGGAGCAAAGTAAAATTAAATGAAAAGTCAGATAAAATGAGCTTAAATGCAATAAATACCAGTTGCTATTCAGTGCCGAGGAGTTGCATGTGTATTTGTTTCCTTTCAGTTAGCAGTATTGGCAGCCTACTTTTCTGTGGTTTTGAAATGGCAACAGTAACCAAAGTCTGCTTCATCATGTCTGTTAAAATAATTACTGACATTATTGGCTTTATTATTTGGCATTGCAATTTATTAATTTTTTTTCTGTAAGCTTCAGGAGGTCCAAAAATCTGTAATACGGGGTTAGTTATGTATTTTTTTCTTTCATTCCTTTTAGTTTCCCTGAAGAAAAGACATAGAAAATTTGTAATAAATATTGAAAAAATACTACATTTTATAAAATAGATTTGGAAAACGTAAAGTAGATTTAATCCAATTCTTTTTTTAACCTGTGAGGTGGAAACATTCAAACACAATCAAAAACTATCCTTATGCTTTAATTCCCACTTTTAACTGAGTATAATATTCTTTTTTTATTGTCCCATGCCATTATGTACTCCTCACCAAATGCTGTGCTCCACCCAGAACCACCTATGCTTTGCCACTTTGCCATTTTCTTTTGGGAAAATAAATTATTCTTGTCAACTCATTATCTAAAAGCTGAGAAACCATTTCTTGGAAGAGGAAGTTTCTTGTTAGTACATGATGAAACAATGCTGGTTAAGATCCAAATTAATCCAAATTAAGGACTGTACAGTCATGTCTTCAGATCTTCCTAGAACAATTCATGTAGATTACAACAGGTTTCTCATTTTCAATATTCAAGAATTTCTTCAAATCTTGAATATTCAAGATCAATTGTATTTGGATTTTGTACCTGAGACAAAAATAGTCTACAGATATATACATTGTTGTAACCAGAATCTACAAATAATGGGCAAAACCTAACGTCCTATAAAAAATGAAAGTACATTAGTTGGTTTAAATATTTTAATTGTAAAAGCACTGAAACATCCCCATCATTAATATTTTCTTCTGAAACACTTGCTTAAAAACTGATGGCTTCTTGTATCAGAAATTTAATCCAAATTGCCTATTTCTGCGGGATGATATCTCATGTTTCAGGCTGATGTTGGGTGTTTCAGTCACACAAGGGCAGGATACACTCCCCCACGTGTATCTTTTTCATGGATCCAGCATGTGTCTTAGTCTTTGGGGACATCACGGCCTTTCTTCTGGTGTCCAGTAATACTCGCTCCATGAGAAAAAGTCAAAGTCTGGAAAAACTTGTCCTTTTCACAAAATTCTCATAAGGCTGACTGACTGCCCAAACCACTCAAAGTACACGATTAATGAAGAGGATCTGGGATTCACTCTCAGATGGAAAATTTTGAACTATTAGTTTCCTACAGAACAGCCACTTCCAGTAATTAAATCATTGTTTCTAAGATACTATCAGTGATTCTACTGTTAATTAATTCAAGGAGATGTTCTGACCTGCCTTTGGATGCCTTGCTCTGTCCTTAATATCGCTTAGCAGTTAAAGTTAAATACACAAAATTAACATCACTGCTTTCACTTGGTTCTACACTTTTCACTTTGAAGGTTGATCTAGTACAGACTCATATACTGGTCTGTATCAGGGAATTTTTTTCAAACATGACAAGTTGTGTCACAGTCAAACAAGATTCTTCCAACCTTTCTGAGTGAGCGATGCTTTAAAAGGATAATTTTCCCCTGACTATCCCTGGGTAAAAACTTCTTGTTTAAGTGATGTAGTCATTGACAGCTATTCATCCCCCTACAATGCAGGCTGGTTTATATGACTGCAATTATCTGAAGCATAATTAACAGTTAATTTAAAGAGGCATGCACAGGAATGGAGCATTGTTTCCATCAATGCTGGAATGGCAAAAACGATAAAGTTTACCACTGAAATCAACAGGAAAATGATGGAAGAGGAAGGAACAAACCTGTTGAATAAGGCATTGTTTCTGCATAGTCATTGGTCATTTAACCACCATATGTTAGTAAGTTATTTTTCACTATCACCACAACCTCTTCAGATCATTTCAGAGGCTAAAAAATTATGCAGCTTACCTTGTAAACATAAATTTTTGAGCCTAGTGAGCAAACAGGATCCACTTGTCTTATAGAGGTACTTACTTAATACATTGGATTTGATTCCTTCTAAAAAGAGTGGGTGGAAAAAGGCAATGGATAACAGAAGAGCCACATCTAGAAACAGAAAAAAAAATGGCTTAAATGCCATTCCAGTGATCCCTGGAGGATTAGGTAAAGAAGTGTAATTAAGGTTTCGGATCGTTATGGAATGTTCCACGTTGTTAAACAAACAATAAAATTCATAGTTATTCCTATAATAAAAAATAAAGGGATTTCTCTTGTTAAAATAAACTTAATGTACAGTATCATATGATGGGCAAGTATCTTCATATTTAGCCGGTTTAATGGGATTTAAGGATTATGCCATGGCAGTATTGGAGAAGCCAGGTTGAAATCAGAATTTCACCTTCAGCTCTTAAGTTTGTAAAAGATTAATGAAGTTGAAAATTTGTGGAACCATTGGCTGCTGCAGTTAAGAGCTGTGGCAACCTATCTGAACTTTTCTTAATGAAGTAATGCATGAAACACATAGAGACCATTGTGTACACCATAGAGAGAAATGTGTCCTCATAACAGAGTTTTTAAGGCAGTAAATATATGAGAGGACTGTTTTGTTTATTTGTGTTGCTTCCATTTTTTTTTCATTAACAATATTCACTGAAATCATGAATGGTTTTATGTGTTTGCAGTGCCACCAGGATACAATTTGATAATGAATAGTAAAATAGTGGAATACTTTGGATTAAATTACATAAGATGAAAGACATCAGTAGGCATCTGTTGCAGACCTTGAAATGAAAGAAAATAAAAATTCCTTAGACCAGTTATTAAAAATCTAGATACAGGGTATAGTATTAATGTAGTACTTTAACTGCCTAGACATCTGCTGGGTAAAACCCACTGTTAAACATGGATCATCAAAAATGCTCTTAAATTACACAGAGGAAAAACTTTATGACATGGAAAAAAAGACAACTGAATCTAAAGAAACTGTTACGCTTTTACATTTTATTAGTTAGAATAAATTGAAAGTGTAAATCATGAAGCTAGTCCAAGAATATATCTACAATCTTCTAGAGTTGTCTATAGCTGTTTATGTATCTGCAGCTAGGTCTACTAGGCTCTTTCTATAACCATTTAAAAGAAACAAACAATTCCAGGCTGTAGGTTGTTAAACTTGTTTTGATACTTATTTTAGGATTAGTTAGTTGTAACCTGAATATGTTCATTTTTTTTCTCACTGGTCATAGGAGAACTTAGACTGGTTCAAGTGTGGACTTTCTACACTGTAGATACCCAAAATTAGGTAGGATGGTTGCATTTTTCTTTCTGGCCAACATGCAAGGATAAGAGAGAGTTCCAGGGCTATCTCTTGGCACCTGTGCAATCAGTCACACTGATGAAAAATGGGTGTCTTATCAGTGAACAAGGGTGTAGCACTCAAGAGGACCAGGGCAAGACATAAAAGGATTAAAAAGCTAAAATATCCTGATCAATCCACATCCAAATCCTAATAATCCTAATAAGACCCTTCCAATTTCTGCCTCAAAATAATAAGCTACGTTTAATTACCACAAAATAGTGCAAGGAGAATGGGAGTTGTCAGAAATATGTGCTTCAAGTAACAAAATGGGATCTGACCTAGAAAAATGTGGGCTAATAAATCTGAGATGGAAATAACCTAAAGCACAGTTATTAAGTCAGACAAAGATACCTGGAAAGCAGAAATGTCAAAGGAGACCTTGGGGTTTTCACAGACAGCAAATAATATATATGTATGCTGGAATGCTAAAAGATGACAAAAACGGGTGGTATGATTTGGGTCTGTACGTGCAGAGTCTTCATTCCTTTGTCCACAGGAAGGTGATTTTCTTGGTATATGGCAGCAATGAGATCACACCTTGAATCTAGTGATGGATTTTGACAAATTGAAGGGAATTCCGAGAACAGTAACAAAAATCATTAAGGGGCTGAACAACCTGACTTGGTAGGAAAAAGAGAGTCATGCACTCAGATGATAAAGGGAAAAGATTGTTTCTATTATCCTAAGGTGACAAAGACAGGCATGATGGGATTATATAAAACCAAGGAAAACTTGAGCTGCAAAGCAGGAAGAAATTCCTGTTGCAGTGTAACTTAAAGAATCTTCAGAAATATACAGTGGAAGATATTTACATAAGTAAAAGGGGATGGTTACAAATAAACCTTTTTTATTAAAATTAAATGATATTCAGCAACCTATGTTTTCAGATTGTGCATTGTGTGCATTTGATGATGTGCTATCCTGCAAGTGTCATTGGTTTATTGCCTGTTGTATTACACATATCATGATGACCTTGCATTAAGTTATTTTTCTGAACTACTCTGGGGATTCAACATCAACTCCTTGTGATTTTCTCCCACCTTCTACACGTGATTCAACACCGAGATTTATTAATTGGCTCCTTTTGGCTGATGCAGTACATGGATGCACTTTTATATTCTGCAACATAGGTTAATATTTATCCTGCAACTACATAGGGGTTTTTGCTGGTACTCACACTGTTGGAAGCCCAGCAGCCTTGTTATTTTGTTAATGATGTAGTGGTGACACAGTCTTTCAAAAAATGCTTTGGATATGCAAAGCACCTTGTGAATACCAGAACTCATTTACTCATCACATCAAGATCAGGGTAGAAGTGACTGATTTAGACTACTTTCCTGTAGGGGTCTATCAGACCCTGAGACTCCATAAATAGGCAATGAGAAAAGTATTCAAGATGCCTAATTCAGATATCTAAAGAAGATATTTCAGACAAGCTCCTCAGTATTTACTGAACAAAACAACATCAATGTCAAAAATGGGAAGGAAGCAGTGAGCTGTTTGCATTGAAAAGAAAGGATAAGCTCTGCCACTTGCACTGAGCTCAAATGCCTTTCTAATACATAATATATTTCTAATTGTGTATGGATATATATCACACAATACTTAAAGACTAATTGCTGAGAAGTTTAACTAAAAAAAAAATTAGTCAATTAACAATAAAAAAATTCTAAATTACTGAGTCACTTTTAAACTTTGTTTGAGAGGGATACTTCATCGGATGCTCCATAGTAGAGAAGAATTTGTAGTGGCAAGGGTATGGATTAGTAAGCCTTTTCCAGCCATAATTTAAATTGTCTTTTGATGAGAGTTTTCACCACAGTCTATTCACCTTGGCCTCCCTTCACAGCTAGAGTGTATGGCAAGTAATACAGGAATCTCATTTCTTCCGCTATTTAACTATGAAAAATTAATGGCAATTAACTTATAACGAGTTGACAGGAAATAGAACCTTAATGCTATTAGAATCTTAAACTATGGAAGCTCCATTTGCTTTTTTATCACATAATCTGTTTATCTACTTTAATATTTAGAGGCAACAATGGTTATATGAATTTCTCATTATTTTCACTGCCTCCCTCCTTCCCTCTCCTTCCCCTTATTAACTGAAACTGTTTCTTAAAGAATAAACAAACTCATTTCTGTAGGCATTTCCCAAATGTGTGTTTGACAGAATTATCAGGTGAATGGCTGTCATGCCATCAATTTTAGGTATGAGCATCTCAGGATTTTCTTTACTCCACTGTCATATGGGTCATCAGGGCTGGAATCAGATGTGATCCTGATGGGGAGGAAGCAAGGGATGAGGATGTGCTTCATGACTATTCTGCAGTCACACAAGCAATAACTAGGGCTTCACTGGGCAACACTCTAAAGTGCTTGCCAACTTCCTACACCTCATAGTAAGTCAGCTTCTTTACAATGAAATGTTACAGTGAAAGAACTGAGTCAAGTTCATTAAGTTATATCAGTTTTCATATAAATCTAGTCTACATTTTCCAATGTATTGTCCTTTTTACTAGACGGATTTACTGTAAAAGGATGTCTCTCACATTTATTAGCTTGTATTTTAACTGAACTTTTTTTTACTTATCCCAAGAGAGGGAACAAGAGGTTGTGGACAGAATGTGTGAAGTGGCTCTGCAGCCAAGCTGACTAGGACAAATTCAGTGGACCTCTTTCATTAGTTGCGAAGGTCATATCCCATTGACTTCTGTGGCACTGCACCAACATATTTCAAAGCAGAATTTGTTCCAGTAAAGTTGAACTTGATCTCCTGTTGCAGTTGTTCTGGCTTTAAAACCAATAGTGTGAAACAAGTGTAAAAGTTTTGCTGGGGTGATTGGTTGTGATTTAAGATTCTTTGCGCATTTACTTTCTGGTTCATAAATGACTGTTCAAGGAAGGCAACAGAGGAAAGGCTATTTAATTTCATTAATTGGATCATCTATTGATTCCACACCATGTTAATTTCTAAAGGAATGTTCTCACATGTTATACATGTCAGAAAATATTTAACTTAGAAATATTTCCCCCTTTTTGAAGTTTGAATCTTGGATTTCTAGGCTCCCTCTAGATACTAGTTAGATGCAGCTCAGAAGATACATTTCACATGTAAAACAAACACCTTCAGGTGGAATACAGGAGCAACATGACTTTCACAAGTTTGGCCCAGTTTATCTAATTTTAGATAACTGTATCTAAACTAATGTCCCATGGTTTGTTCTACAATAAGTGGGAGGATACTTCTTTAACCCACAAATGGCCAGTTTATGCTGATGGGAGGAATTAATTTAACAAGAAGAAGAGCAGTTTAGTGGTCTGGACTCCAGTCTCCCAGGTCATATCTCTGCCCCTTGTCTCTTTACAGTAGAACTGTAGGAATGCCAGCACCTTGTATACTAATATTCAAATGCCATATGGGATTTCCTAACATTAATTGAAAGGCTAATTAATATATTATTTTAAAATGAGACACTAACTCATCCAAATTGTCTTTGCTAGTCACTACTGAAGAATTGTAAGGCTTTGAAGCACACTAAGTAGTCTAAAAAAATCTAGTAACAATGAGTTCAAAACTCTTTGTTAATATCCAGTGCCAGAAAGGCAGTGCTGCCTGTTATGTTCAGATACAGATAGATTAGATTGTTGTAGCTGAACAAGTACGATGTAGTTCGGCCCCCTTGTTTAAGGGTTTAAGACGTAGACCAGCTCCTGGGTTTTTTTGTTGTCATTGCTACATTGACTTCCAGGAGGTTTTGTTTTGTTGCTGGCCTATTCCCCAGATGACTGTTTTCAAGTGGAAGGGGAGGTGAATCTGACAAGAAAGCAATAATTCATAGAGAAAATGACAGCTATAATGAAGTGCTGCAGTGGCAGAAAGATTTCCCCAGCAGAAATGTGCAGCCTAGCTCACCTGCTGGAATTTCATTGATGCCAGTGTGTCTCCTCCAGACTTTGGTCCAATGCATTTTCTTAACCATAAGGCCAGTTTGCTGTTTCAGAGCGCTCACTTGTTGGTTAAGTTGACCCAAATCTTAACAATTGTTACGTGAATCAAGCCATAATGCCTTATTACCCAAGTGCCGCTTTACGAATATACTGCCTGATGAATTGCATTGTGTATGGCAAGAGGCAGTGGCCTTCAAATACAAGCCATGCATGTGAATTGCTTGTTTACATGAGCTGATCTTTTGGCAAAGTTACAGAGAAATGAGATAAGCACCTTCTTAACAAGGACCAAGGACTTTAAAAATCTTTTCCCTGTCAGGCCCTTCATTCTACAGAAAGTAGAGAGCCATAATTCTTCCATGAAACCAAGTAACAACCTTTTAATAAGCATCATTAAGTCTTTAGATTGAAATAAGAGGCTATCTACCCTTTTATCCCATATTATATTGCCCAAATTCTTCTTTGCCATCCTTACTGTGGTTAGATGAAAGCCCCCAGTTTTCATATTGATCACTAAAAGCACTTTCCCCTTGTACCAGTTCACTGCGTGACTTCTAAATGCAGTTCATCTGATCTCTTCTACTTTGGCTGCTGCTCATTCAGGGCTACAAAAACTGTAGTTTCAGGCAGGTCTTGGAACCAAGTGATCATGTTTCTTACCTCATTCCAGGGGATAACATTAGGATCTTTGTTTAGGTGGGATTCAGAGTAAAAATAAAGCTCACTTTGCTTTCCCATGCATGCCCACACACGTGCACACCCATATATATACACCCCTCTTTCTCCACAAGGGCTATTTGAAGCCAGAACAGTAGACATCTGTGTGTGTTTATGCCTATTTCTTTTCAGTAACACACTTTCCAAATGCTAGATGCTGGGGAAGTGTAACTGCACTGAAATGTTACCCTAGGTACAATCTAAGCTCTTCAGAGCTGTGGACTGAATGGTTCTCAGAGTTATTCTTTTCCACTGGCAAAGAGAAAGTTGCTCTTTGACAAGGAAATTAAGTGACAAGGCCAACAAAGTTATTGGTTTAGGGGTTATCAAGAATTTATTTGTAAACTGTTTGAGTTGCACTGTTTCCCCACAGTCACTTGCGTGTGGCTGTAGATCTTATTTCCACTTGCAATTTTTGTGTGCATGGAACTTTACCAGCGCAAGACTCAATGGAGCATTTCCATATCTGTTTTCCCTTCTTCTCTCTTATCCCTGCCAGGCGGGCCAGCACAAAAAATCCGTATTCTAGCTTGAAGGAAAACCGTCTGCAATGATAAGAATTAAACTCACATACTAGATAGATAGATTGGAAACTCAGACCAGCATTTTAGGGAATTGTTCCTGAACTAAAGTGAAGTGACAAGCATAGACACACACAGCAGGCTGGATTTTGTGAACATACATCAGCAGGATATCTGCTGCTTTCAAATAAGTCTGCAAGCTGCAAACAAAAATAATAAATAAATAATTCAAACTTTCTATAGTTCAGTTCTTACCAGTCTTTGCCAGTGCATGTCCCCTTCCTGTTTACATTATTGTTCCCCACTTTAATGTTCTCCACCTTCATTTTACATCAGCATAAGCAGCACTTTCTCTCCTGTGTTCCTTGTGGGCAAGTAAATGTCTGTATGTGTCTGTTACTTTGGATTAGGTTGTCAGTAAATGAAAATGTTTCTTCTCAGCCTCCCTTCTCTTCCCACAAGATTTAATTGATTGGTTTCATCATATGCAGCTTAACCTTATGCAAGAACATGAAATGGCATATGGTTTCCATCCCAGAATGATAATTGACCCCCAGGTGATTTCAGCCAAATGGGAACAGAAAAAATATAGTGGGGTTGGTTTTGGAAAGGACAAGAAAAGGAGGAAGGAGGGGAATGATTTCACCTCTGGTAGCTTTTTGAACTTTGAGCCCTGAAATCTCAAGTTTGATGAATTCACTCAAAGCACCCATTATGGGAGAGTTGAAGCAGGTCTCAGGGTCTCCTGGTCATGAAATCGATGCCTTAGGGCATCAGTGTGCACAATGCTTCCTACATCAGCAAGCCCAGCCACTTACTCAGCAAAGAGTTCTCTTGTTCCTGCTGGCCTGATCACAGAAGCACTGTCTTTCTCAAACAATGTTTGCGTTTAGAGAGATAATATTGTTCCTGGCTTTGCTCACCTCCTCTAGGGAGACTAACTCCACAGTACTCCACTGGACTTTCAGTATAAGTTGTTTTACTTGGACTCCTTTTTGCCCAGTTATAAGCTAGTTTTTATATTTGTTCCTTATACTTTATGCTTTTCTTTCTGTGACATTGCATCTGTGCTGTGCTGGATGATGTATGATAGAAGAGCTGTTACATTTGTACATCAAATCCTATATCCATAGTCTACCCTACACAGTCAAAACATATTTGTAGGCTTTACATCTGATAAAGGTCATCTTCTGAAATGCAGACGTGCAGAAGAATCTTCCTGAGTCTGAAGACAGATTAGCAGCAATGATCTTTGTTACAGTTCATTGCTTCTGTACAAAGAGGAGGCTCAAAATATTCTGGATGGGTTCACCATTGCTTAACAAGAACTGTGAATCATGTCAACGTGTTGCAGTTTCATCTTGGGAAATGGTGATCAGGAAGCAGGGGCAGGTACTGAAAAAGTTCACAGGGAAGAAGATTTAAGAAAAACAAATTAACAGTATGGTGCAAAGATCTGTATCCTTTCTTATCTGTCTTCCACCAACTTGAAGAAGGAAAGATGCAGAAAACTTTTTTGTTTAACAAGTTCAGATGGGAGACAGAACTCCAAGTATGTCACTTGCCTACTGGAGGTAGGATGACATGAAATATGAAACTGTCAAGCAGGGAGCAGGACTGATCCAGATCTGACAAGGCTAACATACTGAGCTCAACAATCTTGACTCCCTCCTCTCCAACGCCATCAGCAAGGGTTACATCTCATGTGTTTATGCATCACTGAAACATAAGCAGTCACATCTCTCCTATAAAATGGTACCTGGCACCAAATACTGTGAGGTGGCAGATGCTGTGGTCCTGGAGACCCCTGCTCAAAGGAGGCCTGCTAGGTAGTACATCTCCTTCTCTTTGAACTACCACTTCATTTGACATCATGCATTCTCATTGCTCCCCCTTGTTCTCCCAGGTTGTCCTGCTTTGAGCCCTAGAAGGGACAATTTTGGAGAGGTCTGTCTTCTTGCTATTAAGAAGTCACAGAGCCAAGGTTGTAGATGCTGTCCTACACTAGGTGGTTGCCCTTAGATCTCTTTGTAAGAGCATCCCACACCCATTTGCTGAATTTATTTCTGGCTTGGAGACTGAGCTCTTTTGAGTCAGCAAATCCTGGCAAATGTTTCAAGCACCTGCCTTGCTTCTGGCTGAATACTGAGCAGTGCTATGGTTGGGCAGTTGCACAGTGTCTTTCAGCCTTTGAAATCTTGGATCTGTTGAGATGGTTGTCCTGCAGCTTCATGGGATGTTGCTTTTGTCACCAACCATCTGCCAGTTCCTTTGGCTGTGCAGGTATAAAGCACGCATGCCAGCCTGACATAGTGTCAGTACTGAAAATTCCCCAGTAGTGTGTGTTGTGTGCAAACAAAATGTTTCATTCCAAGTACAGAGGAAGTTTTCCATTTTTTCTTTTCAATCTGAGAAAAAAGCCTGCAAGCCCTCGGGAGAGAGAGAAAAACAATAATACTCTTTCCTGCCAATATCAAAAGATCGGCTGATAAAGGGAGGGGAAACATACTATTTATGATAGGATCAATATATTAGTCAACAAGCTATAGGGAGGGGGTTGATAACATCAAAATCAATGTGTATCAAGTGCAGCCGTGGTAGCAACACATGGCAACCAGGTAGAAATTGTGTGTAAAAGTGCAAAACTGCATTTGCAAAATGGACCTAATGCAGCTGGTCCTTTCAGAGTCCCAGGATATATTGGAGTATTAGTTTTGAGCTCTTCCTCCAGTGAAATGGGTCAGAACCACTTATTGCCAACTGAAGTAAAAGTAGGCAAAAGCCACACTTGACAGAAACACTTTGTTTCCACTACTTGCAATGTGTGATCAATACGCCCGTAAAATTATCAATGTCTTACTTTCTCATCTAGACAAATATGACATAGAAAACCATTACTCCAGTGTACTTGGAATAATGAATGATGTTTTCATGGCAGCTCTGCTCAGTAGGGTCAAGTAGTTCCCATTTTGCAGACAGGTTCTCCTAACTGCAGGGAATTCTGCAGGTACAATATTAAGCAACGGTCACTGGTTCTTATTCACATGCCCAGTTGGTGAGTATGCAAGAAAATCGGTATCACCGCCTTTCAGGATGAGATTCCTTTTGCTATGGTGAGGCAGCTAGCAACAGTGGCCAATTAGGAGTATTTTGGCTTTTGTGTGCATACATGGAGGAGCAAGGGACAGAAACCAGGGAATCCACTTGCACGGCTTCATCTTACAGACTACAAACCGCAGAGTATCGTGGAGGCTGGAAGTGACGATGGAGAACAGGGAATCATAGACTCATACAATCATAGAATCATAGAATGTTAGAGGTTGGAAGGGACCTCTAGAGATCATCGAGTCCAAACCCCCTGCCAAGCAGGAACACAGAATCTAGGGCAGGTTACACAGGAACACATCCAGATGGGTCTTGAAAGTCTCCAGAGAAGGAAACTCCACAACCTCTCTGGGGAGCCTGTTCCAGTGCTCTGTAACCTTCCCAGGAAAGAAGTTCCTCCTCATGTTGAGGTGGAACTTCCTGTGCTCTAGCTTGCATCCATTGCCCCTTGTCCTATCACAGG
>JAVSBS010020353.1:16937-56725 GCA_033124195.1 Coracias cyanogaster | reverse complement strand
CATCTCCCACTAGCCCTTCTCTGTTAGTAAAGAGCAGGTCTAGGAAGGCACCATCCCTGGTGGGCTCGCTTACCAGCCAAGTCAGAAAGTTGTCTTCTACACACTCCAGGAACTTCCTGGACTGTTTCCTCTCTGCTGTGTTCTATTTCCAGCAGGTCTGGTAATTTAAGTCCTCCATGGGAACAAGGGCTTCCAATTTTGAGGCTTCAGCCAACTGTCTATAGAACTCTTCATCCACCTCTTCATGCTGGTTGGGTGTTCTATAACAGACTCCCAACAGGATTTCTGCCTCACTGGCCTGCCTCCTCATCCTTACCTGTTGCCAGCAGACCCTGCGCTGGCAGAGAATCCAAAGATTCCAAATAATTCAAAGTTCTGTCTGTGACACCAGCCTCTAAGCCACATGTTAATTGAGTGGGTTTTCCTCCTTGTTTCAGTATTCTTCCTGGCTACTGAAGGGATTGAGGTGAACACTACCTGTGCACCTGAGCCATGAAGTGATCTCCCCAGTGCCATAAGAAAAAATATGCAATGCTTCACAAATTTGCATGTCAAATTTGGAAAATAAGGTGCAGAGAGTTACAACACTTTTAAATGGGTTTAATTGAAAACTGGGCTCTCTTTAAGTATAGCCATACAGATAACTAACTACCCTCAAAATTGACCAAGGCATGTAGGTAAAGAAAAGCGGTCTTGGATTGTAAAAGCCTGAAACAGTGGTTTTGCATGATGCAGGAAAGTGATGATGGGAATAGACGTCCCTGTCATCTCACCAGGGAGCTTCAGCTCCACATC
The DNA here is from genome assembly GCA_033124195.1 of Coracias cyanogaster. NCBI lineage: Eukaryota > Metazoa > Chordata > Aves > Coraciiformes > Coraciidae > Coracias > Coracias cyanogaster. The sequence continues at coordinate 55,930 of JAVSBS010020353.1, read as the reverse complement.
CATTTTATAATAATTTAAAACCACAGCTGTCTAATTGTTTTAGGGAAAAAAAAAATAAAAATGGTGCTAGGACTTTCAGGAATCAGGATGAATATTTGGGCTGCACTGGAACACCACTGTCTCTGGAGGTCTCCTAGAAGAGCCCCCTGAGAGACTAAGGTGCTTTTAGCAGGACAGTGTATCTTTCATCATGGAAATACATATAGCTTTGTGCCTTTTCTGAGGTTGTTAGGAGAGCACTACATAACTATGTCCAAAGGACAAAGTGGCCTTGGGATTTGATAGGTTGCAAACCATCACAAATCTGAATCTGAATTAGTATTTAATTGCATCAAACCACTGCCTGGCCAGGCCTATCAGCAGGTTTGTTTTTATTTCATCAAGCTTCATATGTTAGTACTGCTGACAGGCAAGGAACAGAGTGAAAGACACCAGATCCCCAGCACTGCTGGCCACCAGAAAATGATGAAGGGATAACTGTGAGAGCTGAATTTATAAAATAAAAGATGAAAAAATACATTTGAGCAGGAGGAACAGCACAGAAAAGAAGGGTAAGAGCGAAGGCGGTGATCAAACAAAAGGGAAGGAAGCCGCGAGGAGAGCAAGACCAGCACTGAAACGTGAGAGATTGTAAAGAGATGGTAGGTCCTGTGAGAGCCTGGTTGTTGGGGCTGGAGGAAAAGAGCAGCTGAATTTCTTCCCACATTCTGCAGCTTCTTTTTAATTAGTAAATATACAGATTATGCCAAAATAAAGCAATGGAACACCTACTTTCACCTTCTGTGTAATAGGATCTCATTGATTTAAATCTGTCTTAAGCCTGGCAGTTCAGTCATCGACATCTTTTCCCAGCCACTATCTAATCATTGCCCTTTGGATACAACACCTTGCTCCTTTGGTTGTCCACAGCCCTTCCTTTAGGAAGGTATGGGACTAGTAGAGTAGCACTGGTCATAGAAACGGATTTCTGACAATATATTATTAATGCTGTGGGAGAGGTGTTCAGGCTGATGGCTGATTTGGTTTCTATTACTGCCTTTTTATTCTCAAGTAAGAGCAGTTTTCTTGGTCTTCTCCAACCTTCTGGTTTACATGTGTACTAAAATGAGCAACAAGCCAGCACAAGAAGATAATATTGTCAAATCAGACACTGCTCTGTCACAAAGCAGAACCAAGCAGCTTCTACTTGATCTCATTATTTCTCTCACACCTTTATTTTGCACTGACAAATCAATTCTCAAAGGTGAACTGGCCAGGACAATCATGAAAATCAGGGTGATTTGGGTTGTTTGATTTAAATAGCTGTTTGATGGGACACACTAAAATCTTGTAACTGAGCAACCTTGAACTCAAGATCTGAGTATTATTTTCATAGATTGGTCTTATTTTTTATTTCAGTAGAAAAGCTTATGGACAACCAGATTTGCCCTAAAGGCTCAGTAGATAATCTATTAATATAATCTCATGTTGAGTCTCTCCAAGATTCCTTAAAAAGATTTTTTTTTACTTTAGTTTTGCCTTTATTGTTATGAAATATCTGTCCTAGAGCCTGAACATTGAAGAATTTTGAATGATTGCATTCACTTGGTTAGCCCACAATGCACATCTCTGCAAGAGCACTCTACTTGTCATGCAATACTCTTGGTGACAAAACAAGCGCCAAGAATTTTGCTGGATGTATCACAGGGAAAGAATTTAGCTTTAAAAAGGCAAATAAAATTAAACTTAGAGCTCTGGGAAGAATACTAATCTTTAGTATTAATAATAATTGCATTGTTTTTAATTCAGTTATAATTACGTAAGTTTATTTTTCTTTATTGCTGTTAATTAAAAAATATTTAATTGATTTAGCATCTCAGTAATGTTCTTGATGACAAAATATTTAAAAGAAGATTCTGTGTAGAGTGTAGAGAATGGCTTTAAGGGATTTTGAAGGTTGGGTTTTTTTCGCATTATAGCTATTGAATGCCAACCAGCACTTAAGATCTACAAAAACCTCTTGTTTTTAGAGAGTGAAAAAATCACTAACAGTTAATTATTATATCTATCCCAACTATAGTAAGTCATAAGTAATATATTAAATTAAAAATCTGATACAAAAAACTCCACAACTCCAAGTGACCCAGACAATTAGATCTGCAACCTAATCTAATGGTTTCATAATTTCAAAGATTTTTGAGGTCAGAGAAACCATTAGCTCTTCCACCTTGACCTCCCATTTAATGAGAGTGATGGAATTTCATTCATTCCCCGTTGGAGTCTGGCAACTTCTTCGCAGATAACTCTTATCTCCCAGGGATGCAGTGTGCACATTCAGAGATAGAGATCCCACCATGCCTATAGCAACTGTGCTTAAGTAGTTAAGTGCATTCACTGTTAAGCATCTGTACCTTTTTTTCTGTTGTGAATTTGTTTACCTTTACCTTTCAATCCTTTGTCTGTGCCTTTCAATACTAAATAAACGGTGCTCTGATATCTGTCTCCTCCTCTTGGATTTATGCGTGCACCCAAATAAATTTTGCTCTTGGCTCTCTTTCTCAGTGCTTTCACTTTTCTTTACATTTCATTTACCTGGGACAGAGGAAGTTAATTGATCAATTTCTCTATTGATTTCATTCTGCTTCTCATTTTCTAGCGCAACAATGTCTGGCAAATTCTGAGAGCATTTTTTTTTAGCATTTTTCTTTTTTTCTAACATTGGGAAATCATTTCAGTTCTTCTAGAAGTCTCTTTCCTTTACTAATAGCTGCTGTTTAATTTTGAACTCCTGGACAATATCTCTATAAAGTTAAAATGAGACCCTTCATCATGACACGGTCACAAACAAAACCCTGTCATTAAAAAAAAAAAAAATTATGGGTCACCTGCTTTGCTCCTGCAACTGCTGATAACAAGCAGATGGGAAGGAGCTTACTTTAGCCAATTTTTACCTTCAGCTCAAGTGTTTCCTATTATTGTCTAGCTACTGATCCTATGTGAAAATAATTCCTTTCTGGTATTTCTGTTTTTGAACCACAAAAGCCATGATTTAACATATGCACTTATAGCACATTATACATTACAGACATCTTCAAAGATTTCAAAGCCACATCTTGACAGTTTCTTCTTTTTTTTTTTTTAAGAGATGCCTTTAATAACTGTTTCTTCCTTACTTAAGAAATGAGGGAAGAATGTGTAACTTCGAGGTGTTGGAAAAATAATATAAATTATCCAAATGTACTTGTAAAGTTGTTTCCAGTTACAGTAGTAGTAACTTGAAACTGATAGCTGATTTTCTCTTTCCCGTTTCCAACTTAAACTGGTGTCTTTTGGAGTTGTTCCAAACTACATTGCTACTCTAGAATAAACTAGTCCATTCAACTCTATTTTCTAAAAATTTGGAAGCAAAACAAGAAACATTACACAAACACCGCTGATTACTATAGTAAGTAGGTATAATACTTTCAGTTCTTTTAGCTAGACAGCTAAAATTAACACAAGTGGAATTAAAGAGATTTATAAAAAATGGAATCACAACATCAAGACCTGTGTGTCTTCCAATGCAAGGTTGAAAATATACCAGTAACTTTCATATATAAGCTGTTACGGGCAGAGATGATAAGTTTTCCTTCTATGCAATATGGTAAAATAGGAGAAAGTAATAAAAGATATTAATATTTAAATAGGTAATCATACATTATTAATAGCATTAAAAGTGGCATTAATTAAGGACCTTACATACCTTTTCCCATCCCCTCCCTATGTTGCCGTCCAAACTAATCATGTAACCTTACTATACCATTGACCTTTGACCAGATGCATAATTATTATTTATTATTATGCTTATTGCTGGCACTAGGGCACTAAACTTTCCCCTTCAGCACTGCTTTCAGAGTTGCAAAATTTTGAAATAGTGCAGATCAACCTTTGGAGTCTTGTAGGTTTTCTTTTTCTTTTATTCCCTTTTTTCTCTCTTGAGTATTAAAATTTTCCTCCTTTGTACATTTTCCTGCTGTTGATCTTTCTTGCTTCTTGTCTTACACAAGAAAAGGCAGATTTATAACACTGGGAAGGAAAGATTTCTGGTGTTGAGGACACTAAAGACCAGGCACAGATTATCTGCAGTGGTTGTGGAGTTTATATCACTATGAGAGCAAGTTAAGCAAACATCTGTCAGGCATGACCTCCCTGTAGCTAAGCCTGCCTCAGGGCAAGAGGATGGGCTGGATGACCTCTGAGGTCTTTCATGGCCTTAAGTTTCTATGAGGGAAGTAAAGCAGGCTGGGCACACCCCCATGCATGGTTACAACCTGGCCAGCCCCTGGCACATGCTCACATGCCTTGCATTGCTGTAGAAGCCCAAGGAGCATCCTGACTCCACCTAAAATACAGCACATATCTGATTGGGTCATAGAAGTATATTGGCCTTGGCAAAAAGAGAACCAAACAATGATTTTAAGTGATCTTCTGAGACATTTTGACTGGTTTATTTTTCCTCTTGGTCATCTGCGGTAGAATTTATAAAGAGAAATGGTTTGCTGACATTCAAACTGATGGGCTACAAATAGAAGCACAGCGATTTCCTCACAGTATTGTAAATACTCTAAAAGTTGTGTTCCTTTTCATGGTGAAAGTCATGCATAATCCTTTGTGCAGAAGAGGATGCTATAACAAGGCCCATTTGTTAGTGCTTTTGGGCCAGCAAATATTTTGTGTATTCAGAGCACTCCCCTTCCTTTCTCCAACATCAACACCAGATCCTGTTGCATGACATGAGAACTTGTGTGTTCCTTATCTTTACACATTCTGTGAGAAGCCATAGCCCTGATAACTAACGAAAATAAAATCACCTCCAGTTTTCTGCTGGAAGATGACTTTTCTCTTATTCTCTTTTGATGCTTCCATCCTCTGCCCTACAAGAAAGCTTAACGAAGAGGCCAAAGAAAAGATAAAGCTCAATCCCCCATCCTTAGGTTCTCAACACAGAGGCAGGTGTTGCCTTATGCAGGGGGAGTGTGTTCCTCAGTAATACTATCCTGGGAATTATCTTAGAGAGATTGACCTGTGAATAACAGCAAAGCCTCGGGGTTAGCCTAGCAGTAATTATATGCTAGACATTTTCACTAGCCGTATCCTTTCAGGTCAAGAGGCAAACATGAGGACTCACATCGATGCTTCACGGAAAATTATCATTCAACTACAGTGCCTTTTGAACCCTACCAAATGTAAATTGAATTGTCCTTTCTTCATGGCATTTATTTGTGTAAAAAATTCCAGGGAATTTAAAATGCAAGATACATAAGCAGTCCAGACTGTATATAGAGTCTGGGACTGTAGTGAAATGCTTTCAAAGTTTTCCATCCAAGCAGTTTTGGAGTCTGTGATTCACTGATATAGGCTGTGTCTTCATGACAACTCAAGTTATTCCATGTTAGCTGTTCTTTAACAAGCCAATAAATGAGAAAGGAGTCACTCCAGTACAAGTATCTTCTTGCACAGAGAGGTTACTGTAGGAGCACAAGAGTCATGCTGCAGCAACCCATGAACTGTATTAGCTTGGTTCTACCCTAAAATGCACTCCTAAGTTAGGCATCATCCAGCTGGAGAGAGATGTAGTTCCTTCCCATCAACAATAAAATGAGTTGAGGTGGCCATCTTACATGATGATGTCCTCAACATCCAAAGTTTAATGAGAGATTAATCCTACTCTACGTGTGGAGTAGTTCATAGTATCTTCTTGTATATCTCTCCTCTGCCCTCAGTTTTTGCCAAAACTTGCTCAGTTAAACTCTAATTGTGAGACAGCTCTTGGAGTGAGAGCTCTGATGGGTGGGGTATCACAGCTAAGTAAGATGGAAATGTGTATACAAAGCTCATAGAAGAGGGGTTATGTGCTGGAGTAAGAATAAGAGCCTCATGGTCTTTTCTGTGGCAGAAAAAATTTACCATCAGGATACACAGGCAATAGGGAATGGTACCTAGTTAACAGCTTTTGGGAAATATAACTTACTTTATTTCATCAGGTCATCAGCATGAAAACATATTGAAATGCGTCCTTAAACGGGCATAATCCACTTCAAATCATAACTTGCAGGTATCTTTCTTAATCTGATTTATTGCAGGAATGTCTTAGACCATGGAAAGAGAATTTATTTGAAAATGCACTTGACTTGTTGTTAGTTATTGATATTCTGTGTTTGATTTCGATTTTGCATGCAGCTTAGCCTGCGTGGGGAAAAATCAATAAAATTTGTTTCAGTTTTGTTTATAGTCTGTTTCACCCTCTGGCTGCCCAAACAGCGGTGGTTAGATTTCAGGGTCTATTCTGGGACATGAACGTCTAAAAGCAGGAGGTTTTAATTTGATTTTGGTTTGGACTTTTTTCATCCTGGGTTTTATAGAGGTTTTGTTTTGAGATAGTATGAAAGGGGTTTCTTAATGAAACACAAATTTTGTTTGGAGAAGGAGATGACAAAGTATACAGAAACCCAGCCTGGATTAGGTGCATCTGATCAAGTGTAAATATTCACAGCTGAGACAGTCACCACAGACTGTTTTTTCAGTCAGTGGAGAGAAGCAAGCTCATCCAGGGTGCAATCTTTTCCTTTAAAAATACATACCTAGAAAACCCCACATGATACATGCCCTAAAATTGTCTGCTTCACTCTGGGGATTAAAAAAAGAGCCTAGGGTCACAAGTTTGGATGGACACTGGAGATGACTACAGTTATATTATTTTCCTTTTTATCTGCATGGAATCTCTGTCACTCATACTGGCATTGCTCCACTGTGCAGGAGACACTTTCTCCTTGGGTGAGAAAGCAGGGCTGCAAATTAGTCCTCTAACTACTCAGCTACAAAGTGATGATCTCGTTCTTTCAGGTAGCTTGACTAACTTCCGTTCATGCCTGCAAAGGTAAAAAACTTAATCAGGAAGGGAAAGGCACATCCCTTTCTACACAGCCTTTAAATTGATTCTGAGATCACTTGTTGCAGAAGAGGTTGGTTCCTGTGTTAGCAGAAACCCTTTCTCACCTCCACTTGCAGAAGTAAGTTTTGAACCTAGAGTTTCTATTTCTTTTGTTAAAGGTCAGGTTAATATGTTAGCGCATAAAAGAGTAGGGAACAGGGTGATGCACCATTGTCCATGTCTTGGAAGAGCAAAGAGAGAGTTACTGAAAGGTTATAGATCCTCATGTTGAGGAGGGCTGGCCAACCTGTGAACTCCAAGTTGAGATGAACCAAATAATTTCAAATCTTAAGCCATTAATGTGGGCAGACCCTAAGTGGCGTACTCCCTTTAGTGACATCCTCTGCTTTCTTCATGGAGAAGACAGGGAATCTGTAAATTCTGTGAACGGACTCAAAAAGTAAGAAAGAAAAAATATAAATAAATTTTCAGTGGACTTTTAGACATGACATAGAGGTCCTTGCTGCCATGGAAAATCCATAGGAGGCTGCAGAACCGTCAAGGTTGAAAATTATTTTTGCAGTGAAAGTATACGGAGATGACTCTCTTACTGTAGGTTCATCCTTTCTCTGCTAAATGATAGGCAGGATGAATTTCTACTAAGTCTGTTTGAGTCTTAATTTCTTGCTGCTGTTGATGATTTGTCCTAATCTTATGGTCAGACGGCCATATAAATAGAATTGGGTATAATGTTTTGGAGTAGGTTTGTTGCTGTATAGTGTGGTGTGACATCCATCTATTTGAGCAGCTCTCTCCCCCAGAGAAGAAAAAATGAAAATTAGAAAAACATTGACATGAAAAATTTCAGTGGCTTCGTAGAAACTGTTGGTTTAAGCCTGTTGGCCTAAAGAAATAAAAATGTAAAAGAAAGACAGAAAACTCCAATCTTCAGAAAGGAAAAAATGCTATTTAAGTCCAAGTAAAATGTTTCTGTTGATCCCATTGAGGTTTTTGTTGGTTTTTTTGTTTTGGTTTTTTTGTTTCTGTTTAATTCTGCAGTTGCTTTGTTAGTGAAAATCAAAACAGTAAAATAGCTCATTGAGATCAACACAAGATATAGTTGCTCCTTTTTTATTTTTTGGGGATTGAGCTTGTGAATCAAAAAGGGAAACAAAGCCAGAATCTTGCAATACTATTTAGTAGCATAAACCAATAGCTGTAACATTCATTACTGAGGGAAGATCAAGCATTTATATAGTGGTTGGTGTTTGCTTTTATTTTGCAGTGAAAATGGCTATTTTATTTTAATCTTGAGCCAAAGTGTAGCCTCATGCATGAACTTACATCAGCTGAAATGACTGCATGAATAAGATCCTCTGCATGGGAATGCTGCCCTGAAAATATGTGGGGGAAACTGGGAAATAAAAAGAAAATCAAGACAGTAGTGACAAAAATCCAGCAGAGCAGAAGTCAATATGGTGTTCACTGTGGAATAAAGTTTGATTATTAAATTCGGCTAAGTGGTGTAAGACTATATCTTATTACACATGGATATTGAGAATGCTTGCAGCAGGAGGGTTGAAGTAGTAGTAATAGTATTTCCCATCAGGAATTCTGTATTCTACTACAGCATAAATATTTTATCCTAATAATAATAATAAGTAAAAAGCTGTCATCAGACATATATCCTAGATTTTTGTGAAGTGATTTAATCAAATTCCCATTGGAGTGTTGTGTAATTGAGCTTTTGAATTGGCATTTATCATTATGATTTAAAAGACAATTAAAAAAATGTTTTGACTTTCAAGGGAAAGGAGAGGAGAACTATTTATAATATTTAGCGTTCAGGTAACTTGATTGTTTCTTTGAGTTTCTGTGTCTTAATTAGTAAAAAAAAATCAATTCTATTTCAATGAGGAAAAAAGTAAATGAAAGGTTAAAACTTACAAAGTAGTATGTGAAAGCTAAGAAGGGAGGAAGAAGACATGATGTCTTGGAGGTTAAGAAAAGCCTCATTGTAAGCTTCACTGGTTAAAAAAATTGATTTTTTGTAATTCCTTTTCTATGTTATCACACAAGGCTTATAGTAATCCTCCCAGAAGGTAGATAATCTATAGATATTTAATGTATTCATGAAAGTTGTGCAGGGTATTGGCAGAATTCAGAGCCTTGAGTGGGGAGTTCCCAAGTGAGCCAGAGCCCCTGTTTGACTTAAAATCCAGAATGCAGAAATATGTGTAAAGCAGCATCTGTGCTAGGCAACTGTGCTATCAACTCGTGTCAAAAACAGGCCTCTCATTAGTTCCCACCTGAGGCTGTGTTGGGTATGCATGGAAATGTATGTCTGAAAGTTGGACATTACTCACAAGGAAACAGGCGAACAACCCTGACGCTACCGCTGCCAAGCCTGTGATGACCTTTATTCAGCATGACGTTTATTGTGGCTGGACTCAAAACTCCTTTTGCCCTCTGCAGCAAAGCGAAGGCAACTCTTCCACACCTCCACACCATTACATCCAACCTTGCAGCAACATAAGAAAAGGTTGCCTAGATTTGTTAACTAATGGTATGGCATCTGCTTCTGTTTCTCTGCTCTCAAGCTTTTTGCCTTTTGGCCTTTGCTGTGCATAAGAGGGATGAGACTCTGCATCCAGAGGGTAGGACCCTGGATCAAGCATAAGAAGGTAGAGGAACTGCTTTTCTTGATTGTAATACAAGTCTTTCCAATCCTGTGATCTGTTTGACATCCAGAAGTCCCTGATTATTCAAAGGCTCTGAGAACTTAAATATTTTACCTTACCCTGATTTCTAAATTACTATTTAATTGCTTTATTTGTAAGCCAAGAAGCTGTATACCTCTTCCGTATTCTTAATTAAGGGAGCTGTGAGGTTTTCCAGCCAGAAATGTATTGAGATAACTACACTGAGATCCTTAACTCTGACACAAGTAAACAGTCCTTCTTCCATTGATACCAAGTGTGGTGGAGCTGATTCAAACCAGCTGGTTCTGGTCTTACAGTTTATTTAACAGTAAACTATCTAAAAATATTGATTTGCACTGTCTGTGCTTCTGCTCTCTGCCTCTGACCCGTGGCCTCCTCTTGTGTAAACACACATTCTTTGGTTGGTGAGAGACATAATGATGGTCTGGTTCCATAAGCTGAAATCAGGTTTGTTTAAAAAGCCTCTCCAAGGACACTTCACCCACTGATGGTCTTTATAAATCTGATGCTAATAACAACGTTGTGACCTGCCCAGCAATGTGGTAGTGCTAACCAAAAAAGCACTGGCTCAAGCAGACAAAGCTCTTTTTAACACATTACCATTTACACAAAAAGAGATGTTAAAGTTCAGATTGCAGTATAGACTAATTTCTTCCATGTAGTGGACCTGCAATGTAAGCAGCTGGCTTAGTATGGAGGATCAGCACTTAGGTTGGCCATGTTGTGTCTTCTGCAGTGTCGCTGGTGTGCCAAAGATAAAAGGATGTTGGTTGAATTTTTAAAGGCCTGTTCCTCTTCATTTTAAAAAAAAATCCATCTGTGAGAGCCATGTGGAAGACACATCCTCTCTTTTCTCTAGAGAGGCTAGAAAGAAAAGAGTCTGATATTTCTAATCATCACAAAGAATGGAAGTTGCTATGTTTTCCAAGGCTGGAAAAAACTGATAGGAGATTGCAAATTACCACCAGCAGCTCTCTCAAGAACTGAGAGATAAAGGAGTTGAGCTATGAGTTGAGTTGTGAGTTATGGATTTTCCAGTGAGAAAAACTTAAGGGCAAATTCCATTAAATGGTTAACTACCCTTGAAATTCCAGTATTTGAGAACCCAGATGGAGCAGCTGGCCCTTTGGTGCTTCTGATCCAGGATGTCAGTGTTGCCAAGAGTCCCAGACCAGGACAGGATAACTCAGTGCCATATGGGGAAGAGCACTAATGTATGTCCTGGATATTTAGGAATATTTAGGATATATTTACGTATTTGATGCAAATATGAGTCTAGCTCTTGGTGAGAGAGGGAGGTGGAAGAGTGGGCACCCACAGCTGCTGTCAGAGGGAGGGGAGGAGGGAGATTTTTCCATTTCTGTGCTTGGATGAGCCTTTCCCAGCTAGCTCCCTCAGAATCTTCGGTTTCTTTTTCCTTCTATAAAAAAGTGGCACTTAATTTTATCAGACAAGGCCAGCAGGGCATGACAGCATGGGTAAGGACTAGACCATGGCCTGATTCTGTCTTGCTCTTCAGCCTAGTATCTCTGTAGAAGGGGTCTAAATTGTTGCAGTCCGCCTCATTTACATTTCAGGCCAGGTTGTGCATACATTTCAGTGCTTGCAGAAATAATCAGTCCCTCCAGATTTTATTAGCGAAGTATTGTATATAAACCTGGCTGGACCTGGTTAACACAGGCTGCATGTCCTTTGTGAGTCTGAATCTGTAGTGCATTGTCAGAGTTACTCCATAGTTTCTTGATCAAAGGCACCACATGATTTGTTTGGGCCCATAGACCCTAACATGTTGTGTAGAAGTCACTGAACAAACCCAGGCGCTTAAAAGAGATGCATCTTAAGACAAGTCTGATGAACTGGCTTCTGGAGGTACCTATTTCTACTGGTTGCAAAGAAAAGCCAAGGGGAGACAAGTTTATACTCAGATATCTAATGTGGGATGACCAGCAGCCTATTGAAAAAACCAATATATTTTGTGTTCATAGCTTTTTTTAAAGTCATGTGTTTGGCGTTTAATGCCTGAAACCATTGCACCTTTCTAAAAAGATCATCTGGATTAAAAGAAAATGAAAGTAACATAGAAAATTCCTGGAAGGGAAGTAACTTTAAGGGAAATGGCCATTGAGCCAAATTCTTGGGTATTAGGAAAGTAGTGATACTCTGCAACTCTGGATGGAGTTACAGGTGGTTTCATATGTGAATTTTAGCTGACTAGTGAAAAGCAGAGCTAACATCCTTGTAGCCTGCTACAGAGACACTGAGATCCTTGTCACTTATTAAAGTTTTATTTTGTTCCCCCACGAACAAGACAATTAATTATTTAGAATACCAATCAATGAGGGGTTAGATGTACTAATCAAACACATTCCAGCTGCTAAGTATTGCTCACTTAAGACATTGATCAGCTGTAGGATGCTCTGTAGACCATTTAGATAAGTATTTTCTGATAATGTGCTTTAAACCCCCTTGAGGTCAAATCTTTGACACCGTCTGCTGGACCATGTGGAAGGTTGAATGCCAGACTGTCTGACAGACTGTAATTATTTTCTGTCCTGATGCCCTTTTTGCAGTCATTAGGGGATCAAATTTCTGAGAAAGCCAGAAAAGTTCCTTGTACTGCAAGCAGCTAATGGCCTGAAAATGAGTCTCTTTTGTTATGTTGATGATTTGCTACTGGATGTTGTTTGAAGCCCAAGATCGATTATTTAAGGCTAGCTCCACTGGTATCATCTATTCTCGGTCTTGTGCAGCTCTATGCTTTCTTGCCATTTCCCCCATGCTGAAAGATGTGTGGTCGGTATTGAAATTCCTTTGGTCTGCTGGTGGTACCTTCAGTTGCTTTGGCAAGCAGAGATGACAGTGGGGAGCCCCACAGGAGTGCTGATCCAGGACTCTCCAGCTAGATGCTGAATGAGCATGAGGAAGTCTAGTTTTTCTGTCTTTCGGGACAATGCCCTGACTGTTCACAGAAACAGCTAAGAGAAATTAAGACGACATTTGCCAATAAATAATTGAAGAATGAGACACATTGTTTGCAGTCCTAACATGACTGCAAATTCAGGCTATTGCCTAGCAAGTTACTATACGAATTCCCCTTACGTTGACCCCTGTAGTAATTGGAATTTCAATTATTCATTTTCAATTACAAGCATGGCATGATGATCACAAATGTCATTAAGTATTAAATTACATCTAATGATGGATGGATGGATAGATAGATGCCTCTCCAGATCTTTATTTAATGCCAGTAAATTAAGCCCATGTTTTTTATAGAAGAACTTTTTAAGATGTTAAAAAGATGGTAAAGTACCATTTGTTTGCAGCAGACACAACCTCTTTCCTCTTTAATGTACGTTACCTGAGTGCAGCGTAAGTTTTCATCGTTTGTGTCATTAAGATGAGTGGTGCCTAGTCTGTGCATACACAAAGGCGGGTACTTTGCAGTGAGTGGCAAGGCAAAGGGAGGCCATTTGCCTCCCGCCCTCTTAGAGATGATGTCCTGGTGCTCATAATTGGGATCTTTGGTTAACAGTCTGCTCAATGGCTTCCCATTTTGCATTTGCTTGTATAGTGAGCTCAATCACACACCATATTTTAGCAATCTGGGACTCTGGGTGGGGAAATTATCAGTTAGAGATGATTCCATAAATACACTTGACCTATGATAGATGACCTGCATTCACCTGTATTAGTCCTCATGGGCATTTTCAATGTCCATGAGCAAGACAGGGTTGAGGACAGGTTTTTAGGCCAGGTTTGGCCCTGAACCAGCTTTAGCACCACAGGGGGTGACGGGAGGCAGAAAACCACAGGAGTGCTCTTGCACATGCAAAGGGGCACTTACCTCCTGCCTCAGCTACATTTTGCTACTCTGCCTGTGGTATTCAGTCCAGCCCAGCAGGAAAACTCTGCAAAAAGGCTCAGAGCAGATGAGAGAGCCCAGAACTGCTCACAGGAGGCCCAGGTTGCTAGTTGCAGCAAGGCTGAGCTCATGCTGGCTGTCTGGGAAATGTGGACACGAAGTGCTGGTTTTTGGGGTCACTGAGGCCAGCAAGCTTTAGAAGTACTGGAGAGAGGCTTGCAGCTGAGTTCCAAACTGGTTTAGCATCTGCAGGAGGCAATAGGTATTGATGGTGCTAACATGCAGTGTCAGGCTATAATGACTTGCATTAGAACTACAGAAATTCCTATTTTATATTCTTCACATTTTTTAAAGTAGAGCAGGAATCCCCCTTTAGGGAAATCCGGTTTCCATGCTGTTTCGAGGAACTGCTAACAATTAGGCACTCAGTCTAAATTAGGAGCCTTGAACTATTGATTTTAACATGTGCATGGATGCCAAATTTCTGATCTTACATTTCTTACGCCTTACTTTCTCTGTTTCTAAAAATAGAAGTGATACAAGTTGTTTACAGTGCTGTTGTGATGCTTAATTATGCTATAACTGTAAGGTACTTTCAAAATGATACTGTGTAGACATAAGTAATGTCTATAAACTGCTTGGTGTGCCTGACACGGTTATCTTTTATGCAAAACAGAAACGAGACTCACAATATTAAAATAGTTTCCCCACGGCTGCGTATCGGCAGAGGAATTGTCAGAGTAAAGAGAATCTAGATCTTTTTCTTAAGTATTCCTTTTCTATCAGTGCTTAGTTTCTCATTGTCTGACAGGAATGAGACTATTCTTATCAAACCTAGATATCCAGAATTTGCATTTACCACTTTCACAGTTTACCCATGACCTTTGTGGAGTGGTATCTTTTTTCACAATCACAACTCTTTCTGCTGTCCAGGTATTTATTTCCTAATTTTTTTTTTCCATTTCCACTGCCATCTTAATCTTTTCCCTCTTCCCCCGCTTCCTCTTTTGCACATAGATATCTATTCATATTGTGATTTGGAAGCATTCTTTTGCCAGTTACAACCTGTGCCCCCACTTGGTTTGCAGTCCCTCGGCTTGTTTTCCTCAGATTTTTTTATTTATATATTTATTCACTGTCTCCTTTTTCACTCCTCCCCTCCCCACAACCGGTTTCCTGCCTTTCCGAAACCCCTCTTGCAGTGCCTGTAGGAGCAGTTGGGGAATAATCCATCACTGTGATTGCGGCTTTGCTCCTGCAAGGCATGGCTTTCACAGCATTGCCCACAGCATTGAGAGGCTGATGAGAGTTGCAGGGTCCCAGTCAGGTTTGTGTTGCTGCCAGTGCTTCCTGGGAAGTGCTACTGTGCAGATTTTGCAGTTGCAATCTCACCTGAGCTGATGAATAATTCTTCAGGAATTTTTTTTTTTTCACCCCCCCTTGCTCAGGTGAGTGGCAAAAATATTAGAATGGGCACCCCCTTCTTATGCAAAAACATACCTTCTTCTCATAGAGTCATAGAATGGTTTGGGTGGGAAGGGACCTTTCAAGGTCATCTAGTCCAACCCCCCTACAATAAGCAGGGACATCTTCAACTGGATCAGGTTGCTCAGAGCCCTGTCCAACCTGACCTGGAATATGCCCAGGGACAGGGCATCGACCACCTCTCTGGGCAACCTGGGCCAGTGTCTGGGCAACCTTATTGTAAAAATGTCTTCCTTATTTAACACTCCCTTCTTTTAGTTTAAAATCATTATGCCTGTCACAACAGGCCCTACTAAAAAGTTTGTCCCCATCTTTTGTATAGACTCCCTTTAAGTACTGAAAGGCTACAAGAAGGTCTCCCTGGAGCCTTCTTTTTTCCAGGCTGAACAAGCCCAACTCTCTCAGCCTGGCCTCACAGCAGAGGGCTTCTAGCCCTTGCATCATTGCTGTGGCCTCATCTGGACCCACTCCACCAGGTCCATGTCTCTCCTGTGCTGAGGACTCCAGAGCTGGACCCAGCACTGCAGAGGGGTCTCACCAGAGTGGAGTAGAAGGGCAGCACATACCAATATTCATGCTGGGATGTATTTCTAGAACCCTGATGACACTGGGTTCCATAATTTTACATGCAACCATGGCTAAATTTCAAAGATTTTAAGAAACTTAAATCTGAGAAAGATAATTGCAGTTTTTCCAAATTTTCCTGATATATCACCTGATTGCTTATTCTCTGCAAACTTGCACATCCAGTAAAAAGAAAAAAAAAAAAAAATTCTGGTTACACAAAGCTGAGTGAAAATTTCTACACATAATAGATCAATGTCAGTCAAAAAGGCAGGCAAAATATTACATTGTATGTTTGCCAGCTATAAAAATATTTAAAATATTGTGAAATAGTGGTATAATTTTGCATATGTTTGGTATTAACTCCAGACGTGCAACAGAAGTAGCACAAAAATTATGAAATTGGCTGTAGTTGAGGAGAGACTTTCCATGTAAGTGGATGAAGATTGAAACAATAACTCAGAGAGAAAAGGCATATGGTTACTTAGATGTGTAGAAAAAGTTTTTTACTGAGAAAATGCATCAGGTTTTTCCATTTAACCTGTCAGGAACTATATTAACAAAACAAGACAAACAAGTTATCCAATGAAAGTGTGGCAATGAATTTAAGCCTGATAAGTAGATATTTTTTAAACCACATAATAAAACGATTAATCTCTGGATCTCTGAGGGGAAAAAGTAAGTACAGTTAAAATCTAAGAAAGAGGCAATGAAAAATCATGAAAAATCTCTCTGTGGAGAGCATATAATCTACCCTAAAACAGGCAGAATTGTGTGATTCTACTAGAAAGGGGCAAGCCCTGTTGAGGCTTGGATGGAGACAGAGGAGAGTTGTTAAGACAACAACAGAAGCTCAACAGCCAAGCTTAGTTCTCATTCTGCGTGTTGAGGGTTAAACGCTACCAGAACCACACGATCCCATAGGTGAGTCCCAAACGAGGGTTCCCTGCAGTCATCCTGCCCTGTCTCTCCTCCATTGAGTTAGAGAGCAATGGAGGAGAACTTCAGAGAACTGAGCAGAAGATCAAAAATAATATCCAGAGAGACAGCCTATGTTATGTTGAGGTTAAGGAGTTCACCGTCTGCTGTTTATCAAAGTGCAGATTGACAGGGACTTGGCTTCAGTATGCAGACGCCAATGCCTAGATAAACTTCTAGACAGGGAGGTCTTTTTTATCTTGCAAACCAAGGCACAAAAAGATTCATTTGCTGGAAGATGAAGTTAAACAAATCCAACCTTGAAAGAATGTGCAATTTTCTAGAAGTGAGGGTAATTAAGCATTGCAACACCTTACCAGGAGAGGTGGCAGACTCACCATCATTCTGGTTCTTTAAAATAAGATTAGCTATCTTTCAAAAAGGCTTAATCCACCTCCTGGGAATAGCTGTTTTGTCTATGTGTTGAGAAGGGCTGGTGAGAGATCCCTCTGGCCTTAGAGCCTGTGCATTTCTGAATTCTTTAGCAGATGATGAGCTGAGGCACCGAGGGTAAAATTCACCCTTCTGCAGAGTGATACAGCTACATTTGTGCACTGCTTCAATCCCTTTCTCTCCTCAAACTAGAAGTTATTTGTGCCAATGGGATGTAGGCACCCTGCTTGGTTCTTATCCCAGGAGATGTTGTTCCAAGTGTCTGCCCTGTCCCTGAAGACTGCCTGAAAACAGGTTCCAGATTGTTATAGGTTATACCTTAGTATGCAAAATTGGTAGAAAGTAGTTTGATAAGCTGAGCAATAAAAAGAAGCAATTTAAACAGTGTTTTATGTGGTTTTTGGTTACCCCTGCCAGTAAAGCTGTGACCACTGAGGGAGAGCTCATAGTCTTAGACAGCTTGGCTATCAATCGTACGCACCTGGTGCATAGGTAGTGCATCCTTCTACCCACCTTTCTGAGAGGGCCACATCTTATATGGCCTTCATTCTCAAAGGATGATCCCATCATCTTGCTTAAGCTTAGCTGTCTCCACCTAAGCTGGACACCTTGGGCTGATTTATGTTTGGTGCTAAGGAAGTGGTACTATTAAAGG
The DNA here is from genome assembly GCA_033124195.1 of Coracias cyanogaster. Classification (NCBI taxonomy): domain Eukaryota; kingdom Metazoa; phylum Chordata; class Aves; order Coraciiformes; family Coraciidae; genus Coracias; species Coracias cyanogaster. The sequence goes on along the minus strand of JAVSBS010020353.1, from coordinate 38,381 downwards.
AGTGATTGGTCACAGCTATTGCTTAAAAGCTATTGCCTTTAAGATGCGATGAATCATGCCCTAGCAGTGCCTCTGTTTCTCCAAGGATTAAAGAGGGAATCTGAGGTAGAAGCTCAATGGTCTTAATTTGGTCATGTGAACGTATCGATAATATCTCAACACCTCTGGAAATTTAACCTTTACTTTATGTTTGGTTAGCTAGTTACGATAGATTAGCGATAATAATCAGCTGGGACCCACATTATTTATTCATTCTCCTGCTACGCTGCCTGCAACTAATTCCAGCCTGGAAAATGAAACATTTGAATGCCTAAGATTCTCTGCAAATACTTTACTTTGGCTTTTGAGAATGATCTTAGTGAGGTACATCTGTGCCAAAACCAGGTCTTCATCTTAGATGTCTCTGTATTTTGCATCATTGTGTGGCACATCCAGTTATTTCCTGAACTTTAAAGGGAATCTGTCACTCATTGTTACCAATTAGATGCCCTTACAATATGACCTGGAAACTGTTTTCTAGACAACTTGGTGTTATTAATAACATGCACTACAGCTGGGGCGTGCCAGTAGTTCAGGAGTCACAGAGCAGCATGACAGTTTAATTTGGTACCTTGATGAGATTTCTGCCTGTAAAGTTGCACAGAATATAAAAGACTCTGCCAGTGTGACATTGGTGGGAGCACTTTAAGAGCTTTCCAGGCTGCCTTTACTTATTTGAAAGCATTCACACTCAGTAATTTAAAGTATATATTGTAGATTAGAAGACTGGAAAGGATTATTCTAGTCACCCTACTAATTAATGATATTAAGTTTTTTGATTACTACACAGACATTCATGGGGTAGTCAAAATAGGCAACAACATTATTTCTTGTTGTTAAATGTTATGTATTCCAGCACTGATGGAGTCCTCTTCATGAAGTTGTAGACTTAGTGACATGTCTTCAGCTTATCAGGTCTCGTATGCTTGGCTGAAGAGCTGTAGGTACACCAAAGCATTGGCCAAAGTGCATCACTGGAGCAGCAGATGTTTCAAATACTACTGTTAAGTCACTGTATACAACATATCCCAAATTCAGCAGATAAATCACAGGTTTGCTCTTGCCACTCCAGACTGTCTGCTGCTCTGGTGCCAGTCCACATTAATCTCACAGCAATTAGTGGCTTTGCTGTGGGGAGCCCCGTGGCTGGGATCTTTACTGTGGTTGTACTCTGGGACTGCAGACCTACTGTGATGAACACTGAGCAAAGCAGAAAGCAAATCTCTGATTCATCAAAGTCATCTGTCAACTTTCTAAAAGCTACACACACACAAAAAAAACTTATACAAAATTCCCAACACTGCTGCTTGCATAATTCAAATCCAGTTAATAACAAAGTAGAAGAATGTCTGGCCTGAACCATTTATGAAGAAGCTGAGAAAAGCTGAACCATTACCAGATTTTTAACTGCTCACTACAGGATATGCTTTAAGAGTGAGTCAGTCAGTGTCTTGAGCCGAAGTCTGCAAGAAAATCTGAAAGACCAGGAGTTGCTCTCACTTAATTGCAATGTATGCCAAATTTGAAAACTAATTCAGCAGGGGACTTTTGCATAAACTTGAGGATACACGGATGCCCAACTCCATGCATCGATGTTATTAACTGTATCACTACTATGTAGTGTAATAGAAACACAGTAATGCAATGACTATCACCTCCAAATATTATCTTGACATTTCCTATAGCATCACAGGATAACTGAGCACCACAAGAGCTTACAAAAGTGTCAAGGAAAGTACTGATGGCAGAGGAAAGTGTATTGGCTCAGAAAGTTTTCTGAAAGTTTGCAGCTTGCAGTAAGTCAAAGTAAGCATAGGAAATGAGTGAACAAATTAATCAATGGGCAGAATACTTTGCCTTTTTCATCTCTTTTCTGAATGAAAGCAACTACTGTACTTATTTTCCAGCTGAGAAGCAAAATTAAATTGTCTGGATACTTGATGGCCCACTGGTTTTAGAAAGCTATTAAGATGCTGCTATCAAGTAGAGGACAGCTTTCTTGACCCTCTTTAGCTGGCTTATCTAGTGGCCCCCTGATGACTTCACTGTGCAGAAGTCAGATCACCAGAGGTGACCATGTTTAACAATGTCTTCCTCTAAGTGGCAATTTAGTAGGTGAGGGACACACTGAACTGGCTTCTCAGTCTGGGGAAGGGGGGGGGTGTGGGGGGTTGGGGTGGTGGTGTAAGGGAGGAAAGGAACATTTTGTGCTGGTTATCTTGTCTCTAAGGAGTGCAGTGATAAAACAGCTTTTCAGTTACTCCAGCTCATACTTTGGCTGGGACTGAATTAGAAACCCTAATACTAAGAAGTCTATCTGGGATGAGAATATCAAACAGAAAGGTCCACCCCTTTCTTACAGAGGTTCTGTAGTGAAAGCCTGGGTTTACATACTATTAGATCTTCATGAAATATATAGTGCCTACATCACCATTCTTAGCTGATCCCTGCAATGTTGATAGTGGACAAAATTCGATTTTGCTAGTGAGATCAGTCAATTTGACACATTAAGGCCAAGTCCTGCTCACTTTACTTATCTCTTTTTTGGCCTTCAGTCAAGGGAAACCTGATTTTGTTTGGTGGTTTGTTGTTTGGGACTTTTTTGACTGAGAGAGGACCTTAGGTATGAAGAGCAAAGCAGATTTAATACTCAAAGCTTTTTTTTTAATCACATCTTAGGCAACAACATTTTGACCTGACCTCACTTCAAGGTCCCTGTAGTGTGAGCCTCTCACATTCATGCTACCCTTCTGCCAGGGGCAGGGTTTCCCATCAAGATGCTTGAGCAAGAGAGAGTAGCCACATGGGCACAGAGTCACAGACAGCATTTTACTTTTTGGGTCAATGACCAGGATACTAAGATGTTGTGTGAGGTCTGCTCACACAAAGACTAGGTATGTTGAGACAGGCACTTCTCAGGTCACAAATGCATCCCTGCCAAGGCAGCAACTACTTTGGCACCTTCTTTCATGTGTTAGTCAGGCAGAGGTTAAATGCAATGCTTTAGGGGTCTTTAAGGGCATGGTCAATAACTTATCAATGAGTGAGACCCAGATTTGCTCTCCTGGACAGCCAACACTTCCTGCCAGAGGTGTTTTCCCTCTTCTTTCTTTTGTTTTACTTTCTGGACTTTAGTCAATGCTGTTTAAAGGGCATAAAGGTTCACTTTAAGAGTAACAGTGGCAGATAGCAATCATTCATCAAAAAGAAACCCTTTCAGAGACAGAAGGAAGCGGAAAAGACAAATGACAACCAGACCCTCTAGGCAAATTTCTGGTTAAATACTTCTGGGGGCCCAAGTTCAGACACTTGTTCTGGGAGCAAGTGGCCCATCTCACATCCTGACTTTCAGTGTAGTTGTTTGCTCATAAGCCACACAGGAGCTGGAATTTTTTGATCATGGAATGGATGAATGATTGCCTTTTCTGACCAGCTCTGAACCTTTCACACAGGATTCCTGAAGCATTATTTGCAAAGAGCAAAGCTGCCCATCAGACAGTGTCAGCAAATGTACCAAAAGGAGAACTGGTTTCACTCTGAAGTGAACTTATTGTGTGAGCACTTTAGAATGCAGTGACAGCGGCTTAAGTTGCTCCTTCATTTTTCCTTCCGTAGATTATTCTTTTTAGAAAGCTAACCCTGCATCCGATTATTTTTTATGATCTGAGAAAAGGCTATGGGAACTGTTTATCTTTTTGTGTTTATATAAGTTCTCTAATGTAAATCTAACCACTCATCCATTCAAAATCATAGTACTTTTATGGTACACCAAGAAAGATTCTCCGCTTGTAAATCAGCATATCACCATTGAATTTCAATTAATTTCACCCTTGGCTAAGTAGACTGCAAGGGATCTAGGTAGCTGAGTGATCTAGCCTTTTGGCTTAGTGGATTGTAATACACAAACTTGTAGGAAATAAAGGAATGGATATAATTATAGGGCATTACCCTGAGATAACATAGGTGTATATTTTATTTGAGCTCTCCAAGTACATTGCTTCACAATACAAATTCTTTCTTCTTCTCTCTGCCTTTTTTTTTTTTTGTAAAAGTCATTACAGATTCAATTTAAGGAAGGTAACAAAAACGAAGAAGAAAATTCTTTCCCTATAATTTTATAGGAATGCAGCCTTTGGAGCAGCAGTATTCTTCAAACTCAGATGACTAGCTTGTATCGACATGAGTTGCTTTCGCAGTGGAAATATTCTTTAAAAGCTTGGCTGCAAAAGAAAACATGCTTCCTTGTTGCTGCACAAATTCTAACTACAAGCAGCTTTAATTACTCAGAAGTAATGGGAGGAACCTTCTTAATATGGGCACTCAAGTGCAGTTTGCAGTTCCACTTTGGTTTTCAGGATCAGACTTGAGAAGTCCGTGAGCTGTGCAGCTGTGTACAAACACAAATAATAAGAAGAATGGAAAAAGACTAAGAAAGATGATTTTAAAAGAGTCTTCATCCTATGTGCCACTGTCACACATCTCTCATGAATGTGTGCAAGGGAACAGTGTTTACAGGATGTACTGACTTTAGATGATTGACATTAAATTTGGAGAGATCTTTTTCTGGAGGCCAGTACCTTTTGGCTGCTGTCATGGTCCTTATACCTGCTGCCTTAGTTATCCAATCCATGCATCTGTGTGAGAGATCATGGTTACTCACTGAGGTTTCCACTGAGAGGAAAGGCCCTGTGGACTCTATTGTGATGTGGTACTTAACCGTGCCCAAACCCCATCTCAGAATCCTCTCCTGGCTGGAAACAACAACTTTTCTCTCCTTTCCCCTTTGCAGAAACTAAATTGAGGGGGAAAAGGTCACATTACAACTGAAGTCAAGGGGAAAATTGGTCTTTCTATTCTGTATAACATCCACACGCATAAGTGCATTAGTCAGAGTCTACTTCTAGAAAATAATAGTAATAGTAACAACAATAACAATGTGCAGGTGAGTTGATCACATTCAGCTGAAACCTGAGTAGTTTCCATGGAAGTTAACCATGTTTAATGGGGTTCATCATGAAAGTGGTCTCAAGTTCAACATGGGAAGAGCAAGAATCGAGAAAATAAGGAAGGCTTTAGGACAGTACATACTAAGAGGATCTCAGAAGTGGTCCTTCTGTATCAACCCTGACCACAAAAGCAGAAGTCCAGATGTAAGTGTCAATAGCAGCATCATTTTCCAATATATTCAAAGTGTCAGTAGTTAAAAGTATCTCCTGCCACATAGACCCATGCCGCTGGAGACAATCTACAGCGCAACATCCAAACTCCACTGAGATCAAGCAGAGTTCCCCACGTGACTTAAGAGAAAATAAGGTTTTCTCTGGTCTTCTGACTCCAGCCCTGTACCTATCCAGGAGTCTGGGCCCTATAGGCCACCAACATGCGACATTCAGGACAAACTTGATGAGGCCAGGATGGCTATGAGTAGTTCCCAAGTGTATGTTCCCCATCCAAATATAATTTTCTAGTAATTGGGAATCTGTTGCTACTATATTAGGGAAGCTCTGTTTTCTGTGTACATCCACCTTGCAATCTTCTTGAAAAAGAGGTAGAGAATGCAAACCATTTAATCAAATTTGGAACTATTTTATAGCTCTATGTCCACTCTCCTTTTCCTAAACTTTTCCTTGCTAACTCTTCTTGGTTAGTTTATTTAGAGCTAGGCCCACGGTTTCTAACTTTCCCTTTTGCACTCTTGTTTTTCAATCAGAAGTCCAAGAACCTTCTCACCGGTTTTGCTGCCTAGTAAGTGCTGCTAGAGCCAAGGGAAAGAAAGGCACAAGCAGGAAGATTTGGGCAGGAAGTTGGGATATGAGAACGTTAGTTCAACCCCCCTCTCCATCCTTTTCCATTGCAAATTTAAACACATCCTTTTCTCTCTCAACACCTTTTTTTGCTGATTCAAAGCAAGGACTACCACTGATGTCTCTATATGCTGGAGCTGGGAGGCAGCTAGCTTGGCTAGCAGCAGGGAAGGGAGAAAATGAGAGATGTTTACATGCTATAACATTTGATAAGGTAAATCATGCTTTGCTGCTGCTACCAGAGGATAAAAAGACATGCATTCCTGTTTTGTAATGAATAATCAAAGTCCGTTCACTTGGGGTTTCTTTCTAGCTAAATTTTGAAGCAAAGGCAGGGTGGATTTTTAATGACCCATAGAGGAGGACAGTGACAACAAATGCAGATTGGGAGCACAGCCTTATTGTCTATTTTGTATTTCAGCCTCCTTAAACTCCTCTTTTTTTTTTTTTTTTAAAGCCTTTGTTCTCTGCCTTTCAACCAATAGTTCTGTTGTATGGTTATAAATAACTTTACGGGCTGTTTTTACTTACACACACACTACATTCTGCAAAGTGAATGGCAACACTGAAATCAAGAAACATGCTTCTCCAACTCCAAACAAAGGCACTGCTACTTCTCGGCAGCACCAGGATTTGACCTGGGGGTCCTCTGGAGCAGAGACTACAAAAGATTAACATTTCAGTCTGCTGAGCCCACCAGTGCGGTCTTGCCTTATCTCATAAGCTCTGCCGGAGGAATGAATTACCCTAGTTCATTAAGACTCGTTTTGAATTGTGGTGAGAGGTCACCATATAAGTCACCTTCAGTCTATTTTGCGAATAATATGGATTATGATAAAAGCCGGCTGGGAGGTTGAAGCCCAGGGATTTTGTTTTCTTTATTCTTCAAGGTGGGTAGAATACAGAGTGGGGAAACCCTGATATGGACATTTCCTAACACTGCATAGTAGACTATAAGAAAAGTCCTTTTTGTTCTTTTTTTTTTTAACTCATGAATGGGTGACCTCTTGATCTCTCTGACCCCTTTATTTTTGCTGTGAAAGAACTAAAACTAGCTGTGGCCATACAAAATCTTCTTTCACTTCAGTTTTCTCATGATTAAATTCCCTGCTGTGTTTTTGTTTAAGTGGACTGATGATGCCCCTTGGAATTGGGCAGATGTTTGACTCTTTGAAATAGCTTTTTTTTCAAATATAGCAGTGGTCTACAGTTAAGACATGTTCATCCACATGAGGACTGAAAGATAACTGTTTCTGTAGTGGCATTCATGCCTCACCATCTAAAAGTACTTCGCAAGGGATACACTGGGATATAGTAATTGGTAATTTGCATCAAAACATACTTTGATGCACAGAATGCTGTACATAATAAAACAAAGGCTTTCTTTGTGTTGGGTGAATTTCTAGGAATACATCAATTACTGTTGTAGACCCCTTCATACCTAACCATGTCAAATGTTGGTAATGCAGGGTAAGGTTGAAGGCAGATGGCATATGATCTACTTTAATAACTTATATAAAAATGAGTGAAAGACAGTCATCGGGGAAAATACGTGAAAATGATGTTGAATAAAATGGATGTGCTTCAAATATTATCAGTGAGTTCTGTACATGCGTAATCCCACTGGCTTTATGGGAGCTGTGTTAATTTATTACTGTTTAAAGCATGGTGAGAGGAAAGGTAAACTTGGAGTATGTTTAGACCTGCTATTGGAAACACATTTTTCCCAGGATTGAAGTAAATACAGATTCTTTTTCACCTGACCCTTTGTCAGGCCTTTGTAGACTATAATTATTAAATGTGAGCATTCCTATAACATTAGCTACTAATTGAGATGAAGGCATCATTTTGCTACTTGCTATATAAATAAACTGAATTTTGTCCCAAAGGAAAGATAGGCTTAAGATTTAGCAAAATTCAGTAATATGCTGGCTAAGTGATTCAATTCTCAAGTTTTGCAATGCTGGACTTAGATTTGCTCTGAAAAGATGCATGAATCCCACTAGATCTGGGCAAAACTTCCTACATTCCTCACAGAAGTGAATTAAGCCTTATGGCATCCCTCTCTTGGCTGCATTTCAGAGATGTTCTGCATCACACTACTGAATCTAATGTCCCAGGGGGACCGACATTTCAGGGCCCAGGACTGTATACTCCTCTGCCCCATAATTCTCACCTACTTGAGCAATCCAAGTCCATATAACTTTAGATATTGCCTATTACCCAATTTACTTTCAATTACATGTGCTCAAATACAAGCCAAATAAACCTGAAAGAAATAACATACAATCTATTAAATAGACATGTTCTGGCAACCAACTTGCACTAAAGGCCACCCCCCTTGGGACAGTCTGGTTTAATTATCCACTTGAAAACATGTCTAATGTTTCCAGTGTAATTTTTTCAACCTTTACTTGAAAAACAAATTCCACCAAAGGACTGATCTTGTTCTGATCCCTCAGGAGGGTGTTTAGGATAAGTTTCAAAATATAAATAATGTCCAAATATTTTAACCAAGAAAAAAGGAGATTTCATATAAAAAACCCTGTAGTCTTGGAATGACTCTCATTCAGGCTTATCTTCTCATGGGATGTCATTACTGGCAATACTGAATGTAGGCAAAGTGAGTCACAAGGAGGGTTCAGATCTCAGCGGACAAGGTTTGAACAGCTCCTGTTCACCTTATACCTAGGAAATAATGTCAGTGAGATGTGACTGTGTGTGAGTTAAACAGATCGGTACTCTTCTTCTTCCTCTCCATACTTTTCAAGAGGAAAGATCATTGTCCTTTCTCCAGCCCTGGCTTACAGAAGGTTGGGTATGAGGAAGGGAGAGAGAGAGTGAGGGAGACTTAAAATGTTCCAGCTTTATCCTGGGAATGGCTGCACTGAAGTAAATTATAGCCTGGCAATGAATTACCATTTTTGTGAGATCTTAAAAACCAACAGCTGTGAAATTGACTTCTAACCAATTTTAATTGAGATGGGCTAAAACTTGAAATATCAGAAATAAAAAGTCTGGATGCTGTATTAGGTCTGTTTTCCTCATAGCAGACCTCACAGTGCTGTGCTTTGTATTGGTAGCTAGAGAGATGCTGATAACACACTAGTGTTTTGGCTACTGCTGAGCAGTGCTTGCACAGCATCAAGGCTGTCTCTCCAACATTCCCTCCTCACCAGCAGGCTGCAGAGGGACAAGATCTTGGAGAAGGACATAGCCAGGACAGCTGACCGAAACTGACCAAAGGGATATTCCGTATCACATGACACCTGCTCAGCAATAAAAGCTAAGAGAGAGGAGGAAGCAGGGGAGGGAGTATTTGTTATTACAGTGTTTATCTTCTGGAGCAACCGCTATGTGTACTGAAGCCCCACTTCATAGAAATTGACTGGATGGGAAGTAGAGAAAGAATAAATCTTGTTTTCCTTTACTTCCACAGATGGCCTTTGCTTTTGACTTATGAATATATCTATTATCTTGACCCACAAATATTTTTCCATCCTATTTTCTCCTCCCCCATCCTGCTGAGGAGGGCAGTGATCGAGGGGCTTGGTGGGCATCTGGCATCCAGGTAGGGTCAAACCACAACAAATGCTTATTCCCTTAGCTGATGTGTGAATTTTTTTATAGCATTTACTGTATGTGTGTTTATTCCAGAAATACAGAGGATATGCAGTTTGTTAGGAAATAGTACTTCAGACATCCTTGGACTTTGCCGAAATTCAAAAACATTCTGGTCATATTTTATATAGCATTATGTCAAGATATCATTTTGTCCTTGTCTGAATTCAGCATTGTTTACTTATTTATTTTTATGTCTTTTTTTGGGAGTGTCACACCCCAAAAAGGAGTTCTTTAAATACCTGGCCACACAAAGATTTTTTAAATGTTCACATAACATATATAGTTTACATTGCCTTTTCCTCCCTCACCTACCAGATATTCGATCTAGAAATAAAATCAGTCCCTCAATTATATAGAATCATAGAAAAATTTGAGTTGGAAGGGACCTTCAAAGATTGTCTAGTTCCAAACCCCCCTGCCATGGGCAGGCGCATCTTTCACTAGATCGGGTTGCTTGAAGCCTCATACAAGCTGACCTTGAACACTTCCAGATATAGGGTTTCCACAACTTTACTGGGTAACCTGTGCCAGTGTCTCATCGCCCTCATTGTCAAAAATTTCTTCAAATCTAAATCTATACCCTTTTGGTTTAAAACCATTGCCCCTTGTCCTGTCACTACAGGCCCTGATAAAAAGCCTCCCTCCATCTTTCTTATAAGCCCTCTTTAAGTACTGAAAAGCCCCAATAAGGTCTCCTAAGAGCCTTCCCTTCTCCAGGCTGAACACCCTAACTCCCTCAGCCTTTCTTTATAGGAGAGTTCTTCCATCACTCTGATTATTTCTGTGGCCTTCCTCTGGACCAGCTCCAAAAGGTCCATGTCTTCCTTGTACTGGGTGCCCCGAAGCTTAAACAACAAAAAAATAAAAAAGTAGCTAACTTTTCATAAACAAGCCCTGGTCTTGTTAGAAAAAAATTACAGAGATACTGTGAACATCAGTGATCATGAACTGTGACAGGTAACTATGGCCTTGCAGAGCCTTGGAGGTGACCACTGGCTGTGCTGTACATTGGACTACAACAGCTGGTGTGATCCCAACAGGAGTGCTACCTGCCATAACTGTCCATCTAACTTGAGCTATCACTGCTCTGAGCTGTAGCTAAAGCTGTAGCCAAAGACTGGATGTTAAATATTATATTTCAGGTGATTTATGACTCCTTGTACTTTCTATGTTGGTAAGAATTTGTTGTAGAAAAGTGCTGACATGTGAAGAGCAGGACCTATTTCATTTTGGTAAGCTTTCAGGTGTCTGGCTGTTTACCTCTTCCCTACTCATAGTTGTTTGGTCCCCTATCAAGTGACAGAAATTGCTCAATCCGTCTTGTTCCACACCTTCTGAGACTCACCATTACCAAATTCTTTGGAAATTCCAACATCATTATTGTAGATGATTATAGATTACCTTCCATATAAGGGGAATTGTTTTCAAACCTGAGGGTGTTAAAGGATGGATTATCTTCACGAACTTCTCAAATGAAGCTTTTTTTGGTGTGACAAGATTGTGAATATTAAAATGGTATTTTTCTGAAACCTGTAAAATTTGAGAGCAGACACTTAATCTTAGCATAGTTGTTAGGACATCTGCATAGTAGTTATAGTAGTTATCTAGTGCAAATATGAGATAAAAATGATAAGAGTAAGATAGTAAGTTTCACAGGTTAATGACACAATATGCCTTCTTTAAGAAAGTATATTCCAATTAATTGGTTTATTCTTGTCTCTTCAGAAGACTTAGCTTTGAAAATCAGATTTTCTTAAAATTCTAAGGTTTTTTTCTTTCTCATCTCTTTTTCTAACACTTACAAAAAACCCCTCACTAACTCAGAAGCACACAAAGTTGATAGCACAGAAAGGCACCTGGATTGCATTGTTCAGGAGTTAGTAAATTGAACTGAAATTTGGATAGCATCCTCCATGGAGCTATAGGCTTCTATGAAAGCACTTAGCTTTGTCATTCCATTCAAAGTGAGCTGGCCATTCTTTCCACCAAAACAGCTCCCCTAGGGATCCAGATGGCTGCTGCCACTCTCCAAGAGATACTTTCTGTTTTGGTTTCATAACCAGAACAAATGGCGAGAGAGTAATAGAACACAGATGGTAATTCAGAAATTACGTGTAATCTATTAATCTTTGGGGGCTAGTATCACAACGTAAGGAGTGTAACACTACTCCCAATTTAATTACAAACCCTCTACATAAAGGACAATTAATGAGAAATGAACAATTTGATGTTTCAGGAGAGATGGAAGGGTGGAACCTGTGGGTATATCAAAGATTTAAGCATTGGTTGTGACTCTCTCCTGTGACAGGTGGGAAATTACTTAGTCATACAGATGTGTGCAGTATTCTATACTCTGTGGTGCTGTTCTGCAAAACAGGCACAACTTCACCCACTTGTGCTCTTTTTTCCCTACCCCAGCATACACTGATGTCAGTGAAAAAACGATAAGGTTCTTAAAACCATTGGAACTGATGCCATGAAGAAAGTTGGGTTTTGCAAGTTGATTACTAGGGCTAACAATGTCATCCCTTTTTTTTTTGCAACTCACCAGGTTTAATGGGCTCCATCTCATACCAAAAGAAGTGCATTTGACCTCCTTTTATAAAAGTACATTGGAAGAAATAGGACACAGAAATGATCGGCTGGGGAAGACTTTTTTTTTTTTTAGTTATTTCAATACAGGTTTGGATGCAGGAGCTCCTGAGATTTCATATCTCTCTCTCTCTCTCAATTACTACATTTGTTCCCAGTGTACATGACAATAGGATGGGGCTCATAGGAGCTACTTCTACCAGAACAGGGTGGTGTGGGGATTCATTATTTAGTTTTGTTAGCTGCAAAGAATTTGGCACACTTTGTGATTTCAAATGTCAATACGATGATCAGTTTTTGCCCAAGATTTGGGCTTTTTTTGTCTCAGGTAAAAACGCTGCCTTTGTTTCCATGTAATCAGTACAAAATGTATTGGCCTGGAGGCTTTACAGAAATAAACACTTTCATTGAGCATAATGCTTCCTTGCTAGCACTTTGTTCAAGGACAGCATAAGCTTTTATGAAAACTAGAGACAATTTCCATTCATTTCCTCTTGGTGTGCTGTTCTAGAGGAGGTCAAGCAATCTGTTTGGACATCATATGCTCTCACTTGAGATTTTTCTGATTCAAGGTGAGGAAAGATGAAAAGCTATGAGTGCAGGTTATTTTGAATAACATTTGTTTGGCAGCAGTTTCTGCTTTTTGTTCCTTGCAAAGAGATTTCTCTGAGGAAAAAAAAAGGCAACCGAATAAAATAACCCTTAAGGAACAATAAAAAGTGTTTAGATTGTTGTAAGGTAGATTTATTGATTGTGTTACATGTTTGCTACAAGTTTTGGAGAGGTACTTGTATTTCAGTACTCCACTTTCCTTGTACTGGCCTTGGTTTACTATCTCAGGTCTATATATTTGTAAGTATGCATGGGAGGAATTTCATTAAAGTGTGATAAGCTGGAAGATGAGTTAGAAAGAGAGAGTAAGCATTATCAGAATGAGGGAAATACAGAAATGGAGGAAATGTTTTCAGTTTGGGAAAAATGTGTGTTTATTATCTTCTTGAAAACCTGCAGTTGCACAGCAAGGCAGTGTGCAGTTTCTGACTGCCTTGTAATATCGACAGAGGCACCTGTAATACCACAGTGAAAACGTTGCTTTAGGTAAATGTTTCCAGCATGCCGCGCTTGAGCTGTTTCATTGCTTTATCTTAATACACACATGCACGCAGATGACCTGGGAATTGCCACATCAAAATAAATAAAGATATAAAAAAATAAGCATTGGGCAGGATTTATCTGCATGTTCAACTGTACAAATTTTAGTGTCTTCTCAATCAAATCATGAGCTAGATGGCAAAGCTTCCTTTAAACTTGATCTATTCAATGTAGGCAATGGAGTTTAGAGAGCTATTTATCTGATCCTGAGGTAGACACCTGCATCTGACGAGCCAAATGGCTTTCTAGACTCCACTGACTGTGCTGATTAGGTCTCCTCTGACTGTAATTGAAGTGTAGACAGACACCTCCCTCTCTTGTAGAGGTCTAATTTCAGGTGTCTCAATCTGGACCTTAACCCACCTTTGCTCTACCAGATCTGAAACAGCAAAAGCTATGGACTTCAGAAGAAAATAAAATTGTTTATACTTCATGATGGCCCCCAATAGTTTTTCCTGACTTCACCTGGTGGTTAGCGTACCACTAAAATAATGAAGATCAATGATTTTTAACACCATTCTAGCACTGGTTTACCTAAAAATTAGCCTTGGATGCTGTTAACCTTTCCTTACTGCCTTTTCTTGCATTCTGATTGTCTGAGATGTACCAGGCTTCTCTACAGCATTAGCAGAATTGGCAATAGGATTAGAGTACTGGCTAGAATTAGCAGTCCAGCAATTAGCAGCTAAAATACATGATTAGACTTTGAACACTGATGGTGATTGCCATTGTTAGCTCTTTTACTAGTAGTTTTACAACAGACCCAACTATTTTGCCTCATTTCTTTGTGTTTGCATGTATGCATTTGTGCGTGTACGTATGTGTTCATCATTATCCAGGTTTTCACAGTGGGGAGAATAGATGGTGAACTGTGCTTAGAACCATTAGGCTGCTTCTAAAAACCTCATCTCTTTCTCCTATACTTTTTACTTGCAGTCTTAAACTGTACCTACAACTTACTATGTTAAGCAAAAAATGTTACTGTCTGTTGCTCCTGCAGTGCATCTGTTCTCTACATCATTAATCCTAGATTTGCACAGGAAGACAATTGACATTTTTCTTATGGTAGGATAGAGTTACTAAAAGACAAGGAACACGGAAACCATACAGGCAACAGGATTTTAGAAAGCTGTTACTTTTAAACCAGCCTAGAGCTGTTATTTGCATTTCTTGCTTGACAGCTGCAGTCAGGAGCTTTCTAAAACGTGTCTGCTAATACAGACTGCATATTGTTTTACAAAGAAAGAAATCCTATTTCTTCCATACCCTTCTGCAAGCCCATGCACAGATTGGATAATATGTTACGTTGGGAAGGATGTGCCAGCCAACAAAACAATATCTTTTGGGCTGACCTAGGCCTATTCTGCTAATATCTTCCTCAGATTGAGGCCCAAATTCACCTCACCTGTCTTGAACCACCTTAAAACATGATGACACTTTTCAGTCAGGTATATGACTAGTTGATAAAATGTTCAGTATTGCCGTGTTGGTCTCATGATTTATGATCCACAGATCTTCATGCCACAATATGGTTAAAAATGAGGTCATCTAATTAACTAAAACTTGGAAGAGTTTGACTAATGCCTCTCTGCAACCCCAAAACAGTGCAAAAAACTTAGAGGAATGACACAGAAGACTTTTAATAATGGATATTGAACTCCTTTTGCTCTGGCAAGCAAGTAGGTGGATGTTCATGAAGCCAGTCTCTGAACACTTCCAAATGCAAAATGGGAGCTTGCAACCCAGAAGCCACAAAAAGGCTTTATCTTTTTAACTTGATTGCTTGTTTTCACCTAACTGAGCAGTTAGATCGAGACAGGAAATTTATAAGAGACCACTTGGAAAGAGAAATGAGGTGTATATTTTAAGGGTTATTCCATAGAGTAGGCCCCCTTTCCCAAGTATATACAGGTTTTTTCTGAGTGCTACATATATTAGATAGTCATCTATTGGATATTGATATCAACAAACATGACTTATCTCCTTTAAAAGGGCATGGAAATGTTCATATGAGCTGTGTGATGCTGTGGGTTGAAGTTTGCTGTAGTCTGTGGATGTCTGTATTGGGTGCCATTGAGTTGTCAGCTTAGCTTGCAGCAGGATCCAGGTTATTTGCATGCACTACTTAACAAAGTCGAGCCTGTTAGCTCCAAGAAAGCTCTCATTACCTCAAATGGATTCTTAGTCATCAAGAAACTTCCCCTTTTAGGAATCATAACATATAAAAGTTAACCAAATGCTCATGGCTGATGCACTCTTGGCTGTGAATACTGGTGTATAAAGCTTTTAGCTGTAACCTGATTCACATCTGCTGTCAGCACTTGAGCTGATGAAAAGTGACAAGCCTGAACCACTGCCACTGCCCCAGCCTCTTTTTGTAAGTAAATGGCAAAAAATCATACTAATTATTGATAACAATCTGCAATTTCCCAACTCTTCACAGCATTGTGCAGACCATTTTCTGTGCATTTCTAAGCACAAAGTACTGGCTCCAAGGGTTGTACAGTCCTGTTAGTCAAGAAAAAGGAGCTGTTGTGGGGACGTATGCCAGTTCAGAGAAAGTCATGTTTGTTCTCTCCTGGCAGCCCAAAAAAGCCAAAAAATGACCCCTAACCTTCTCCTCAGACTTGAAATAGTCATCTGTATGATTTACCATCTGATGTTTGAAAAAGTTTGAGTGACTAGAAATATGCGCACAAACAGCCTTCCAATGGCATGGGTAAAATGAAATCTGTGTGTCCTGCAGCCAATGACTGTACTCGATGTTCACAGACATGCCAGTTGGATGTGCTGCAGCCTAGCAGGCTATTTAAACCTCACAGCAAGTGGATAAACACAAACATATTCATCTGGACTGTGAATCTGCAAGATCCTCTTTGCTTTTTCTCTTCTCTTAATGTTTTTTCTTGGGTATATCTTGATTTTAGAACAAATTCTTGTTTTATTTTCCAAAGGGGTGAGTACCTGCATGTTATTATGTGCTTCCTGGTGTTATCTTGATGTAGAAGAGATGTATCCTCCTTTATTGCCATTTGGGATGCAAAAAGCTTCTATATACTCTGGTTCCAAATTGGAACTCCAATTGGAATTCCACTCTGGAACTCCACTCATAGGTGGAGAAGGCTCTAATTCTTTCCGTGTTTTGATGTGTTGTGGGTTGACATGTGGTCCTGGCATCTGCATTTCCAAGCCAAGCAGAAGCTCTGTCATGATGCAGCATGTGGCCAAATCCATACTAATAGTCTCGTATTAATGGGATGTACTGGCTCAGAGTTGTAACCTTGCCAACTCAGTCATGCTTTTTGACCTGGAGCTGAGCTGAGTATCGTATCTGCTCACAAGATATTGCCCAGACCTATAAATGCTATGCAAGTTAGTGAGTAAAAAGTGAAAAAAAAGATCCCCTTTTACTTGCATTTTCGTTTTTCCCAATGTATACGTAAGTGCAAAAGATGAAAAAAAACCATGCTCCTCTAGAGTATCAAGGAGCAATTTCCAAAGTTAATCCATTTAACTGTCCTAACTCTAAAAGTGAAAAGCACAAGATGCTTCAAGGGAAGCCCAAACTAATCAGCTTGCATGACTTAGCCTCAAATTCATTGTCACTGTTAGTTGTAATAAAGACAGCTTATGCTACTAGGCCATGAATACATGGCCTGAGTTGAGATGAAATAATTAAAAATCCATATTGACTACAAAGACTTTTAAGCCAGTTAGCATATTTGAGGACCTAGTTCATGCTTTTTTAGATGCTTGGACTTGGGAAGATGGTGGTATTTTTGTTAGCAACCAGTTTCATGTGGAGTTGACAGAAGTTGCCAGCAGTTTTAAAATACTCCATTTCAGATCTTCTGGATTCCTTCAGCAGTGAGTTCCACCAGGGATTTAACGCTCCTGGGTTCAAATGACATTTGAGATGAGTACTGGAAATTAGCTTGATGCTCTTTGCTTGGTTGCTAGGTCATATCTTTCTGAAATCCCTACCAAACATTAAAGCTAACAGGATGGGAAGACTAGGAATGTTGTTTATGGAGGCTGTGACATATCTTTAGCACTGGCAAGGGAGTGTTTAACTGCTGCCATGTGGGTGTGCATCCAGCTCTCTGCACTGCCGCTGCAAGCACAGACAGCAAATAAATAAAAACAAAGGAGAAAAAAGAAAGAAAATCTTTGTAAACGTGCTTGGATGCCGTAGCTGAATGACATTCTCTATGATTTAAAGACAGAAATGCAGGCTTCCCTAACAAAGACAGTAACTTTTTATTATCTGTCAATGTACCCTGAGCAGTTGAATCTACTGACAAGGCACCTATTCTGGATAAACCATTTTATCATCAGTATTTTGATGGCTTCCTGCCCTAATAAGCCCACTATTTCAATTTCTTAAATACATTCCCATTATCCAAGTGTTTTGTACCATTTTAAACAGCTCCACCGTCTCTAAGATGCTGACATCTCCCAAAGTCTGTGTGCTCTTTAGACACCTTCTTTGTCATTGCATAATCGTATTCTGTATATTTACATTTGGAAGTAATTCCTCATTAGTGAATCCTTATACATTCCTGTGAATAAAGTGCTATGACAGTGACTGAAGTTCATGAACTCCTGCTGTTTTGACATATCTCAGGCTTCATGAGACTTGTGGTTATAAGTTCAGCAATAGTCCCAGAAAGCCATGCTCCTCATGATCTTCTGTGGATCATCAGAGCTGGACTGAAAATGGACAATGAAACATTGACAAATACAGTCTTGGGAGAACAAGCTTCCTTCTTGCAGGGAATGTTTGGAGTTTTTAATCTCTTACTCATTCAGATGTCAAGGGTGAATGAATTCCTGCCATAGCTTGAACCAATTATTCACTGATCCAGAAGATAAGGATGCACAATCAGTAAAGTATCATACTTGTAGTATGTAAAATGATTGCACTTTAATCTCAGATAAGGAGCATTTTCAGGGTAATCCTGACATGTTTATCATTCCAATTAAAAAACGATGCCAACTGTCATCATGATTAGGATTTTCCAAATAATTATTTTTATTGTTATTATTTCTAAAGCCTTTTTGTTGGTGCCTAATAGGCAAAGTTTTCCATTGTGATCTGCCCTGCATTCTGCAGGTCTCAGATCTCTGTGGCACACAGTCATCTGCTTGCATGGCCAGCACTGGAAAAGCTGTGACTGAAACAGAATATTTGTAACAGAAAGACATGCTGTAGAAAAGGTGGGGTGGAGAGGTTTGCAATGAAAACACATTTCATAAGAAATAATATTACATCAAACCTAAAAATAATATAAAGAGCTTTATTTACCTAGTGCTGTGACTCAGTTGTTAATGCTACATACATCTCTTACACTCAAACCATATCTAAGTAAGGGTCTCAGAGTGCTTTATATATAAATAAGGAATAGTAGTCCATTTCATATGAGGAGAAGGAGGCGATGGTAAGGTAAAATAACAAAAGTAAGTGAGTGGCAGAGAATGCACATCTAAACTTAGCATAAAACCTTGTCCTCCAATGTTTTAAACATATTTTTGGAGCATGTAAAGGTGGTTTGGGAGGAGAAATAAAGTTCTGTACCTTTTAATGGAAAATGTGGAGATTTTATATATATATATATCACTGTATTTATGGTAGGCAATAGGTTGACTTAGTAACGGTGAATACTCTCAAGAGTTTTCATGATATCTGAGATCAAATTCATTTCTCTCAGTGTCTTCGCTGATCAGCAGAGAGGTGTCTTCAATTTCCTCATAAAGGGAGAACAGAATCTATCTCACTCTTCACTCTGTTCAAGATAAAAGTCCTGAAAAATGTGAGTTTCTTTTATGGCTTGTCCATAGGATCTTAACGTCAGAGATAAAAAAAGCATTTCTGAATGTGTGAGGCAAGAAGGGGTGTGTTCTTGTTGTTTTTATCTGCCTTTGGATAAGTCTTTGGACTCAGTCTTTGGATCAGTCATACCATATTCTTACACATTTCTTTCTCTGAACAATGATGCTGATTGCTTCCAAGCACTGCAGCCGGCCTTTTAATTACTTCCTTTTGCTTCTTGTCTCTGTAAATTTTTGACACCCTCTGGCTGAATGAGGCCCATGACTTTGCAGCAAGTGTCGTTCTCCATTAAATGCAGAATAACTTCAGAATTATTTGGCTTTACTGCATTAGTGCCAGACTGTAGCAAAGAACTGAGTCCGTAGTAAAGCCAGTGACAATATACTGGTAAGAGCAATACAATCCAGCTCTTAGATCTCAGTCAGTAATAGCTATCATTCTCTTCAGACATGATTGCATGGGGTTACATCCTCATATGCATTGATTTAAGCATCCATGTATAGACCTTGATACTTGAATATGATTCATTCTAATGGCAAAAGCAAATAAAAGCCACATGAGGGAGAAAATCAAGGTACCTAGGGTGTATAGCACAGTGCTGGACATCTCACAGGAGACCTGTCCATATGCGATTGCAGGTAGCACTAGAAAACAGAGCTCCAGATAAACCATCCTTTGATGAAAATTAGGATCAAACCTCTCTATTGTTCTTGGCTTTTCCATAGGTATTTACATAGTACGTGTGATATAAGACAAAGACTAATTATGAAGTAGGAGCATTTGAGAGTGGAAATGTGACATCATGCTCTTTTCAGAGGAATGGTTTCTGCGTTGAAAATGCTAGCAATTGTACTGCAAGTCCAATCATTTTTAGGATTCTTCAAGTCTTGCCAGTCAGATAATTAAAGATCTCATTCTTCATTTAAAAAGGAAAAGGTTCTCAGATTTTCTAGTCACAAAGAACTAGCTTGAAAACATGCCCTAATTCTGGAACAAATGGTTAAGATCCAAGGGAAACACTTCTACACTTTTTCTTTTTTTTTCCCTTTTTAATGCAACTACTAATGACACATGAGGATTTATGGACTTAGGGAGACTGTGTTGTGTAAGAAAATATGGCATTCTTTTTTCCCATATTTGCAATTACAGAATGTGTCAACCCTATTGGATGACAACATCACCTCAAACAGTCTCTTCATCTCCACCTTAGGCTTTCTTGCCCTATCTTCTCTGCCCTCCCAGCCATTTTTTTGAGAAGAAAATTAGAACAAGCCATCCTTAATGGATAACAATGAAGAAATTTTGCTTCCTGAATTTCAAAATGACGTTGAAGCCTGGCTTCTTTTCTGGGTATTTAGCAAGTTACTTCCCTCTCTCTGATTCAGTTTCTTCATCTGTTAGATGCCCTCCTTCCTAAAACACTTTTGAGTTCCACTGTTTGATGAAAAAGTTGAATTTGAAGAGTGGAGATGACATCTTGGAGAGGGAGGGCAGCCACTTTGGCAAGAAAAAAAGGTGAAGCAATGAGTAGATAAATGTAGTATTAGAAAAATTGAGTGAGGAACAAGCTAGGGAAGGAAACTGAAAGCAAAGAAAATGGATGAATGTGAGAGATCAGTTTAATGTGGGGACATTTAGAAGGTGGTAGCTAAGTAACAGAGGAATCTGTATTGATCAGCTCTGAGGCTACAGAGGGTACATCCACACTGGCAGTTAATAATAAAGGAATCATAGGATCATAAGTCTGGAAGGAACTCAAAGACCCTGAGGCAGGATCAGCTGTATCTCTGTCATTTCTGGCACATGTTTCCATAATTTGTTTTGAAAACTTCCTTTGATGGAGACTCCACAGCCTCCCTGGACCATCTATTTCAGTATTTTCCTTATCCTTAGAAAGTTCCTCTTAATGCCACATCTGAATGTTCCTTGCTTTATTCTAAAGTAGTTGCTTGCTCTCCTAGCCTCAGTGCATGTGAAGCAGAAATTATTCTTCTCTTTGTGGTAGCCTTGCATGCATTTTACAACAGTTGCAATGCCTTGAGTTCTTCTGGCAATTTTCGGAGTCTTTCCTCAAAATGCTATCTTCTGGAATCTTTCCATGTGATCCACACCTTCTTTGAAGCAGAGCTCAAAACTGAGCAAGGATTTTTTCAAGCCTGCTCCCATGTTGAGGCTTGTCTACTATCCAGTTTACTTATATATCTGAAGATGCTCAGATGGTGGGTTTGGGTCAGGTCTTTGGGAGAACATCTTGAATATATCAACATCTTCCTCATCTGGACCCAGGTTCTTATACCTATTGCTCTTTGGATAGAGATAAGAGCCTGCCTGCCTGCCTGCCTGCCTGCCTGCCTTCCTTCCTGCCTGCCTGCCTTCCTTCCGTCCTTCCTTCCTGCCTTC
>JAVSBS010020352.1:23710-37249 GCA_033124195.1 Coracias cyanogaster | reverse complement strand
GCCTGTTCCAGTGCCTAACCACCCTCTCAGTGAAGAATTTCTTCCTAATATCCAATCTAAACCTCCCCTGATGCAACCTGAGGCCATTTCCCCTTGTCCTATCATCACTAATTTGAGAGAAGAGACCAACACCAGCCTCGCTACAATGTTGGGTGTGAATGTATCGAATATCAGCTCTATGAGCTTACAGCTCCTGCTCTTCAGGATTCTGTAATAAGACTTTCTCTTACACAGTTCCACAGTTTGAAGCATCCAACAACAGTATGAGCGAGCTGAGAGCTACAGTAGGGAACTCCTACAAGTGCAGTGCAGAGGAGAACCTCCAGGTCACGGACAAGGCCCTTGTCAATGTATTTAATGTTCAGATCCAAGTTTTCAAGATTGATGGAGACAAATTTGGGGCAGGTAAGAGGTTTACATTTTGTGGGGGAACCTGAGACTTGTGAAGTACATGTTGATACAAACATTCTGTAGTCAAGTGTCAGCTTGTGGATGCTGCACTTAGTCTCTGCATGCCCTACTACAGATGTTGTGGGGGCTGATAAGATGTCTGAGTTGAGCCTAGTGCAAGAGGTATGTAAAAAGCTTTGAGATAACTAGGACTTGTTTCTTGTGGTCCAGATAAGAGGTAAGGAAGAACGTTAACTTTCCCTCCTAACTGTGCACAGACAGGTGTATGAAAGGGGAAAAGTTCTGGGAAGTTCCTGACTCTTAGTTAATACTGTCCATTGTGACGGTTAAAGCAAAACAGCTTGGGGAGGAGTTGCATGGATATATTTATGATGGCCAAGCTTGTGGATAACAGGAACAGCTCTTGAAGGAAACTATTCTAAATCTCTATATTGTGCATGCAACTAGTACTGGGAAGACTTCATCCTGAATGACCATAGCTACTGCAGTTGGCTTCCTTCTGGCTGCTGGCAAGCTAAGCTAGAAGTTAACTTGAGCCAGTTGTACGTGCGGAGCGCAGAAGCCCAAAGTTCTGGGAGTAGGAATCTGCTGGTGCACTAGTGCCTAACGTGGATCTTTTTCTCTCTCTCCAGTGGAAGAATGTCAACTGGATGAAAACAACATGCTGATCCCTATCATAGTTGGTGCAGCCCTTGCTGGTCTTGTTCTGATTGTCTTGATTGCTTACTTGATTGGCAGAAAGAGGAGCCATGCTGGATATCAAACAATTTAATGACTTGCACTAAAATCCAGTGTAGATGAAAAGCAATTGCAAGAGGCTGGGGAAAAAACCCCACCCATTTTCCCCCGAGCTAGGATTGATATTGTAAGGGAACACCTTTTCTTGCAGATTGCTTCTTCTTTAAAGTCTGCTTTATTAAATGTGAAATCATCTTGCAGCATTTAACTATGCACAAAAATAACTTCTGAAAATTCTGGTGTTTAATTTTGCTAACTAGTTTAAATATTTACCCACTTAGAAACAAGCTAAAAGTTGTTCAGGGTGCTTTTTTTTTTTTTGGAATTGGCGTACGGTCGTACCAGCTAAAGATACCAGAGAGGGATGTTGCTGATTCACACTGACTCAATTTCAGAACTCTTAACAAAGGGAAAAGGTTCATTCTTCGCACTGCTGCCATCCAGCGATGGTGTTAATTATACTGATGATGCATTAAAAAAAAAATAATTCAGTAACAACTGACAAAATGGAAATGTAAAATCTAAATTCCACCTTGTACCTTAGGTGTGTATTTTTTACTAAGCTTTAAACTCAATGCCTGGCATATGCAGGGTGTGAACGACGCAATATTCAAACCTTACAGGAACTCTTGAAGATTGGACAGCTCCCCTGTTTGATATTTTTGATGCTATGCCAGCTTGTTAGGAGCTGGTATTTTTTAAAAATGGGTGTTATTTTTATTTACCTTTTTTTGTAAAGTGATTTCAGTCTATTCTGTTGGAAGGTCCAGAGAGATCCTGTTACTACACATGTGTACAATATAGATCTCAATCTGCTGATTCTCTTGCTTTAAACTTGGCTGGGGGGTTGTACACTTTAAGGATCGGTTCTTATGTATGCATTGCCTGTAACAATGCTAATAAAGACACTTTTTTTTTTTCTGTATATCTTAGTGTTGCTGATCACTCTTAAACATTTGACTGGTAAGTGGTAAAGTCTCGGTTTGATTCTACTTGGGGAACTTTAAACAATCCTTAAGGTGGAGTTACGTTAACAGGCGAGGCTTTCCACCACAACTGTTCTGCGAGGGAGCACGAGAAGCACAAATGGCTGGTTTCTCTCCAGCCTTCCCTTCCCCGGCAGGCAGGAGAGAAGGGATGTGGCCACGAGAGGGCTCTGTGGGGACAAACAAGTGAGGCGCAGGCAGCCTCCCCCAGCAGCGCCGGAATCGGCCCAGGGACAGGGGCTGCTTCCCTTGTGTCTGCCAGGGGTGGGGTATTTAACACACAGCTTTGGAACGGCCCCGTGTCTCGCCCTGGCAAGGAAGAAGTCTTCGTGTTTACAAGTTTCTCCCAAAATCTTAAGGGATGCAGGTATGCGAGGATATAGCAGTTGCCGTGCAACCTGAGTACACCAGCACATACAAGTATAGCGTCTACTTTCAGCACGCCTTACACCAAAGCAAGAAATACTGCTTCCAGATTGGAGTCAAATTACTGGGTACCTGCTGTGATAGAGCTATAAAACCCTGGATATAAGGAATTTTACCATAAAGAGTGGTTATAGTGGAATGTTTGCTGCTGCACATGCTTGCATGTGCTCCCTGCTGTCTTTACCTGAAGAGGTGTTGTACGCTGCTACTGAACATAAAGATCACCTTCCTCAGTGCTGTTTGCCCTCCATGTTGCCATATTTGAGTTCCTTAAGTGATAGCAGTGGCCACCTAACGGCAGTCAGGAAGGAGAATTGGGTATTTTACTGTCTTTGCACAAAGGAACAGGTTCTGACAAATTAAATTAATTTATTTTGTACAAATGATAGGGATGTCCCAGTCAGTACAGTAGGAAGGATATGTAATTTTATACACCTGTTTTAACATTACAAAATGCCCTGAAAAGACAAGGATGGAGACTGGTTTTGTTTTTGTTTTTTAAAAGGAGTGTCCTGACACTAATCACATTCTACTCCAAAAACACTCGTAATCCTTTTTTAAAAAAAAAAAAAAGAAAAACAACACAACAAACAACCACAGACCACCAGTTCCAGTTACCACATCTGACAAACAGTACAAAGTGTTAACACTTACTTGAAAGGCAGGAAAAATTGGTCAAGTGTCAGCTGACTCATGGAAAGCTTAAAGTGTGCTTTAGTCAGTGCAAAGAGGGGAATGTGTCAAGGGCTGCAGTGTCTCGACCACCTGGTTACATCTGGTGAGTTATCCCTGAGAAAGCAGCTTCTCTCTGCAAGTCTCTCGGAGTTTGTCGATTGTTGCCATGGACAAGCTTCCAGGCTCTGAGAATATTTTCTGGGGGCAAAGGGAAAAAATTCTCAGTTAAAGTGCTGACTTTGGACAACGTGCTGGAATTCTCATGTAATTCTCTGAGGAGTGAAACCTCTGCTTTGACACCCGTGCTGTGAAAATGCTCACTGCTGTTTGGCCTCCTTGTGACAGGGCCCTGTCTTCATCTGCTCTGCTGTAAAGGCATGGTGAACCTGCAGCTCCTAAAAGTGCTCCAAATTACACAAAAAGCAACAACACAAAATCTAATTTGAATACAAGTGTCCATTTAAAATAATTTCAGAAAGCATTTGTGTTGGAGGGCAGACATATTTAGAAGATATTAAGCCATCCTGGGTAATGCCACAAAGCCCCAGTGCGTGTCTCATGGGGTGCTACCAGCAGTTGTTCAGGCTCTGGAACACATATGTACATGAAACTGTGTGTTTCTACTGCAAAAAATTGGTCTTAATCTCTCACTCTACTACTTTTCTTCTCTACCAGGCTTTCTAGGGTAGCAATGTATATGAGTGTTAGAATTTGAGGCATTCCAAGTGTTGTCACACATCTGTAATTGCTTTGTTGTACTTTTTGTTTGTTTGTTTTTTGCTTTGACATAGGAACAATATACTTGTTTCCACTCCTTCAGCTAAAACTTAAGACTAAAAAAATATGGAGCAAGCTGCAAGTTTATGCACTTGACAGTTGGGATGTGTGGGCCCCAACTAACTGACAGCTCTGGAGATGAGACTGTAAGTGAGCCAGTTCTGCACAGCATTCTGGCATTGCATTAAACTAAAAACTGAGTTTTTGTTCAGGGGGAGGGAGGCATAAAATTATTGTCATCACCTCTACTGGTACTAGTATCTGTACTGCTGAAAAAAAATGCCCAAATAAAACTAAAACCAAACCCAAAAGTATGTGTTTCCAACACAAGAACCTAACCTCAATTGTTTCATTGCCTTCAAAGCCCCCTCACTACAGTAACCATGCAGTTAAATTCTTTTATTCAGGGTCACTGCAAGAAAAGGGTAGCTGATTTTCTAAAACCAGCTGCTAGCAAATGTAACATAATTAAAGAGAGAGGGGAAGGGGGGAGAAAAAAAGTCCTACAAGGACAGGGCAGTTAACATTTAACAAAACTCTTATTCTAAACCCTTTTTGGAATAGGAAAACCCCTCCAATGTTTCCCTTTTAAATTAAAGCTGTACCCGTGACTTCCCCCCCCCCCCTTTTAATTAAAAGACTCACAAGCTATTGTATTTTTTCTTCTATATGAGCAAAAGTGAAATGTAACATGAATGACATCCTACTATGAACAGAGCTCTGACATGAGCATTAAACTCTTTTGGGGGTAGAAGTCACCTACTGGGATGTAGTTTCGTGCACACTTAGCAAACAATGCTAGTGGGGTTGGCCAAGTGATGTATGACAGATGTGCTCCTGATAATTTTTTGCAGCTAATTTATTTTCCATCTTATGAGTTAATGTTGTCAAAATAAGTGTGGCCGGCAGGTCAAGGGAGGTGATTCTCCCCTTCTGCTCCACTCTCATGAGACCCCACCTGCAGTCGTGTCCAGCTCTGGAGCCCCCAGTACAAGAGGGACATAGACCTGGTGGAGCTGGTCCAGAGGAGGGGCCTGAAGATGATCAGAGGGCTGGAGCACCTTGCCTATGAGGACAGGCAGAGAGAGCTGGGGCTGTTCAGCCTGGAGAAGAGGAGGCTCCGGGGAGACCTTATTGTGCCCTTCCAGTATCTGAAGGGGGCCTACAGGAAGGCTGGGGAGGGACTTTTTACAAAGGCCTGTACTGAGAGGATGGGGGTTAACGGGTTCAAACTGGAAGAGGATAAGTTTAGATTGGAAATTAGGAAATTCTTCACTCTGAGGGTGGTGAGACTGGCAGAGGTTGCCCAGGGAAGTTGTGGATGCCCTTCCCTGGAAGTGTTCAAGGCCAGGCTTTTTGTTCTAAAGAGAATGCTTTATATTCTGGCACTATGAAGATTTATCAATGGAAATTTAAAATTCACTTTGTGTCTATTTTACAATACTCTATTGCAATCCATCTGAAAAAAAATGCAGGAACACCATCCATAAATCACTGAAATAATGCACTAAGTTTACCTTCTCACCAGATTTCCTGCCTTAACTGGGAAAAAGGGCAAAAAGCATTTTTTTTCCTGTATGACAGATAATGTGAATGGATTGCTATATATGGATTTAGATAATAATTCTTTTTTTAAATTCTTAGAAAGGGTGGAGTTTCTTATGTAAAGACATTCTTTATCCTTTTGGCAATTCCCATAGATACGTTTCTCCTAAATGCATCCATCTTTTTGACCGAGGAAAAACATTTCTAAATCAGCCTTGCTTTTAAATTGTAAACAACTAAAAGCTGCAGAGAATTTACCTGCATGAAGCTGTGACACTCTGTTACAAATGTCCCTTTGGTGATCTGCTTAAATTTATCACAAATGTCAG
Source organism: Coracias cyanogaster (assembly GCA_033124195.1). Lineage (NCBI taxonomy): Eukaryota > Metazoa > Chordata > Aves > Coraciiformes > Coraciidae > Coracias > Coracias cyanogaster. The sequence continues at coordinate 31,362 of JAVSBS010020352.1, read as the reverse complement.
GGAAATTCGTGGCTTCCAAAATAAAAGTTTGGTGTTGCTTAATTAACGTTAAGGCCACGCGGAAGATGATCTTTGACCCTTCGTAGAACAAACAGTCCCATATTCGGAGCACAGTCTGCAGGAAAGGAGAGAATTCAGATTACAGCTTTTTGATTTCCAGTAGGTAGTTATTACTAAAGCAGTACAAATGAAATGAGTGTCTACTAAGAGCACTTTATGTTTCCATTTACCTCTACTGGAAGGATGTCAATGAACAAGCATATAAACCAGCGTGACACCACTAGGGTCCACATGACTCCATGTCTTTCCATCAGCTCTGCCACAGCTGGAATTTTCATTTTCACAAGTTCTCCAAGGACTTCCTGATCAGTTTTCAGGCCCAACATTGCAGGACTGTAATAATCTTGGAGAGAAGAAACCAAAATTCAGGAATCTGCAGACATGATCTTGCCACAAAATCAAAGAGAATGTCCTGTGCAGCTGAGTCTATAAAAGCATGTTGAGCCTTATGACTCTCAAGTTGAAGTAAATGAAGCCATGCAACGACGATGTCTGCGTTGTGGTCATACAGCACTTCTCTTCCAGCCAATGCTGATCCGTCCACACAAATGCTTCATTCATACCTACCAAAGTATCTTCTTTCTCTCTGATGGTTTTTGGCAATTCATTCTTCCTTCCCAAGGAAGGATAATCTGCGTAGTTGTTAAGTGCTAGCCTCAACCACAAAGGTCTTTCTAATATTGAAACCATTCAATATAACCACGACCTCCTGCCCACGTGTGAGGGCTGCACACCTCCCCGTCCACACAACACCTAGACAGGTAACACCCCCTCACCCCCCTCAGAAAAAACGACCAATCTGTAGCCTCTAGATTGGGTCCAGTCACAAACTGGAAATGCAAGTTTCTGAGTGTCAGCTGTGCAGGTGGCCAGTTACCGCTTCTCCTGGGGTGTGACCTAGCCATTAAAAGGAGTTTTTCTCCTTTTTATGCTGAGCCAAGGAAATCCCACATTTCATACAATTAATTCCAGAAGGCAATGAATGACAGATCCCCTGGGTAACATCTCTCCCTACTTAATTTATCTGTAAGAGAGAGATTAAATTAGACCTACATCTTCTACACTCCTGGTCACTGCACTAAATCATTAATTCCAAAATTAAGAACGATGAAGCACACTAGGGCTGTTACTCCACAGCCTGTTTGGCAGGGTAAGCATCTTCATTACCAACGTGCTGGCAAGCATCTCAGTTCCATAAACAAGTAGTTCTGGGTATACTTAAGAGACGGAAATATTAGTTTAGTTCATAAGAGTTCAGATGGTCCAGCAAGGGACAAGAATTACACAGATGTTTAAGGAATTCAGAGTTTGGGTTTAGATGTTGACAGTGATGCTTAAGCTAGACTTGATGGCTCCAGCCCTGGAAGCAATCTTTGACAGTTCAATAGCACTTTGCTCTTTTACTGGTAACAGAAGCACCTTTGTATGCGTTTCTTTCCTTCACTGATTCGAGAAAGCTGCAATTCAGGTTTCTCGAGCTTAGATGGTTTCTGCCAAGGTTCCCAGACACACACAGCACAGGCCCATGGTTCACATGAAGGTGAAAGAATCAGAAAAAACAACGTTTTCTGTGTGCCTGAAGTAACTTTTATAAAACCGCCCAGTGCCACAAATAGGTTTAAGAAGATGTCCAAATTATGCAGAACACTTATAACCACTTTAATTTCTCTAATGAAATCACAAGAGTAGTTTAACATCCACTCCTTCCTCTGTCAAAGGTTTTCTTGAACAGATTTCCCAGTCCAAGAGCTCTTTGCTGTACACGTGTCTTGTCCAAACGGCAGAACATCTACAGGAGTTTTTATGGTACTAAGGAGCATCATATTCAACCTTTAGGAATATAGTTTTGTCTGAGATGCTAATTTTCTTTTTTCACATTGAAGAACTATAGTTTTACCTATACAGTTTTACCCTCTACAGACACAAGAGTCACTGCCACTATATACATGCCTTTAACCATTTGCCTTTCAAGGGCTTGTAGGGAAAGCTCTGAGCTAAAGCACGAGTAACCCCATGAAAAAGTGTACTAAAAACAAGAGTCACACCATGACCTCAAAGCCAACACAAAAACCTCTCTTTCTGCACATTTTGTTTTACCGTTGTGCTCATTTGTGAACTGGAATGCAGGTGAAGTAACATTAACTGGCTGAGAAAACTTCTTTTTAAAACACTGCTTTGATGTAAGTAAAAAAGCAAAGAATCACATTTCAAAGAACCAGCCTTCTTCCCTTTCCTACCCTTCTTCTTCCTCTTGTACATCCACAAACCTTTCCCCCCCTTTTTTTCTGTGCTCCTGAAACATGCAAGTACTCAAAACTTCTTCAAGTTACCACCGGTGAGTGTCCTCAGAAGGAAGGACAGCAGCCCCCATGCTCTCTGCTCTGCTGCAATCATCCGATATGCTGCAATGAGCGGCAGCTGCTATTTTTAATTTGCACAGCAAAGTAAATGTCAGGGAGAACGCAACCGGACACCCACCCAGCTTTGTGAGAACTGGCAAGTAAAAAGTTAACAGCCAGGCAACTTGGATACCTCACTCTTTGAATTACTGAAGCAGCAAGCAGCTGGGAAGCCTGGGTGTGAATTAAAATTTTGTTCAAGTTTGTTAGATCGTACTGCTGGACAGAAAGGAAAAAGGAACTATTCATCTATGTGGGGCAGCTCCCCTGCGCCCTGGGGACACAGCGCTGCAATGCTCAGCCCAGCACCACTGCAAAACAAGCGGCAGGAGGGATGAACAATTTGATGCAAATGCTGAAAACCGAGTAGCAGGTTTCTTCCAGCGTATGAGCTGCCAGTTCACAACAGAAAGAAGTTACAGTAAACAAATCTGCATCCAAGATACTTTAATATGTAATTATTAGACATGAATTATAGTTAGGTGTGGGTAATTTTTATATGTAACTATTATACATTAATTACAGTTAGCGTGGGTACTAATTATAACTATTACATAATATGTATAATTTTACTATATATACACACACTTTTATACATAAATGTATGTGTATAAAATCATCTCCTCAAATGAGGAAAGCCGCATTTCCAGTCCTCCAGAAACACTCCTGCAGGACCCTGTATTTGTGCAAAACTTGCACGCAGATCATTTACAAGGAAGAGCACAGCACTGCAGTACCCAGGGGACAGCACAGACCCAACCTGATGGCTCTAACACTGATCTTCTGAGGGCAGCGTTACCCCGGGATGGGAGCTGGGTCCCCAGGTGCCACCACCCCAGAGCACATGCAGCAGCACCCACACCTGCACCCAGCCCAAGGGACCATCGGGGCTACGCAGATGGCCAGAACTACATCGGCATGTCAGAAGAGGATCCAGCGTCATGCTCGAGCCACCTTTCGTGGTCTGTGTCTGCTCTCACTAGTGAAAAAGATTTTGTAACTTGGTTCGGTACCTAAGGGCTTGGTCACATTTAACTTTGGTGGCTTTTCCATTCTGTCCTTATTTGCTAGGGATGCCCAGTCCCTCAGCCTTCTGGAAATGTCTCCTCAGCAAAAATCCTGCAGCTCTCCATTGCTACAAATGTTTTACTGTGTGCCCTATTTTCCTTTCATAACTGGCTGCTCTGCCCAGAATCTCTCCCTGAAGTAAAAATATCCTTGTTTATAAACAAGTTTACACAAGTCTAACCCTCCCCCATACCACAAAGCTGTTTTTCAGAAGATACTGTGCAGCAAATTATTTTTACTCACCTACCATCAAAATACATTAGCTTTATGTTCCTTCCATGTCTTATCTTACAAATTATTTGAAATTTCTAGATTTGCATGATCCACATTTAATTAGCGTATGTATTAATTTTCCTTCCCAATAACCTGGCAAAATACTGAGCAGTTGATGACCCAGAACAGACCCGAGTCAGTAACTGTTCCCAATCTGCCATTTACTAATTAAGAAAAAAAAAGAAATCAAATGTAGGCTAATTATACTGTGTATCTGTTGATCTAGGTTTGTTTATAGGAATGTCTTTAGACAACCAAATTTGTCATCCCCTGAAAAAAACCCCACATAGCCAGATTGCTTCCTTTTAGTACTCAGAATGTCAAGTGGAAGTGTTAATGTTAACATTTAGGGGAAATCACACAGTACCTTACTTTTCATCACACCTTCTTCTGGAGGGGAAAAAATGAAATACTGCGTTATAGATTATTATGACAATCTATTTCTAAATTATTAAAATCCAGAAGAATGTCTAGATGAAAATTAAGTTTCCCAGTATGAAGCTCCACCATTTCCAAGCTCTTTTGTAAACTGGCCGTAGGCTTTCCCTTCATTCCCTCTCAGCTTTCCTTTGGCTGTTGCTTACCCACATGCTTGGCCTAGTCAGTCCTTCCTGATGCCTGCCAACGGATCTTGGACACCTCACTAAGTTTAGGAGTTTCCAAGAGCGTAGCAGAGGGCAAGGTGGACAGCACCCCACGTGGAATTGGCCCCACCAAATGCCCCTTCCTCATAAAGTCCTGATCCCAAACAGCAGCACAGCCCCATGGCTCTGATGGGATCATCTGCTTCTCTTCCTGTTGGGAGTGGAGCAGCCAAAAGGAAAAGCCAGCTTCACTGGCTGCCAAGTGTTTTATTGCTACTGAACAACACAGAGGACTACATGAAGGGACTTTTTTCCTTGGTTAAAGGGCTTCTTGTTACTAATGCTGCACTGCCTGTGGCTTGCTGTCACTCAGCTTGAAACCTGCTCCAGCTCAGCATCTGGCAAAGAGATATTCCTCAAACTACATTTCACTGTCTCCCTATCACAATAATTAGCACCCCTCTGAATCCTACCAGGATGTCCACGGCTAAAACATAACTGCCTGTTTGCACTCCGGAGCGGTAATGAGATTTGCAGGAAATAAGGATAAAGCTTGTAGGGACTGTATGACCTTGTTCTCTGTTACAAATAGATTAAGAGGTTCCAAAAATAAAAGTTTAAGAAGCAGTACTTTGATAGCCTTAAATTACCTCTACAAGTCAAAGCTGCAGAAGTTAAAAAAGAATCCTTTACGTCTGTTGTGCATATGTCAGGTTAAATATAAATACGCCTACTGGAACAAACACTAGATGAATTCTTAGTGTTATAGAAATACCCAAGACAAGGCCTCAGCTCTGCTCCTTACCTTCCAGCATTTGGAACTATTATTTCAGGAGCCTGTCTAACCCAGCCTGGGACAAACTGAGATATACTTGTCTTGGCGATCCAATTTATTTAACCAAACTGGAAAAGAGAAGCTGTTTTAACACTTCTCACAATCATAAGCAATATAAAGTATTTTATTCACAAGAATGTTTATAATGCCCATGAGAGCCACGGCAGGTAGGAGAATTAATGTTCTCTCTCCTCCCCCAAGCAAGCAAAATCGGTTATTTTTTATATCAACATGCAATATTCAAGAATGTCTCCTTGCTGTAGATACACATTACCGTTTGCTACTGGACTTCACTGGAATCCAGAAGAGATGAACAGAGCAGGCCTTAATGCCAGCAGGCAAAAGCAGAGGTTGCCATGAACAGAATTGGCCAAGCTCATGAAAAGTGCTCAGCTCTGGATTACACGTCAAACAGAAACAGACTCACCATGAGCCTCCGTAGGAGAAAAATATCTTCTCCAGTAATCTTTCACTCTAAAACTTACCTGTTTGTTCAGCGTTACTGAACACAGGGGTTATTTTAAATAACCTTGGCAGCGCAAAGCCTTCCTTTCCAAAAAGATAGGCTATGGTAGCTGAGTTTATGAACACACACAGAATGAGTTTCCATCACTTCAGTTACACAGAGGTCAAACTAGATGACAGCAGCCTCTTCTCACCTTCAGAGCATCTAAATACCATTTATGATATTCCTACACAATTTATTGACACACTCATTCTCCCTGTCGGTGACTCTCAGCCTGCTTTGTCCAAGAATGCAGGACGATGTTCTGCTATTTTATTTGTACCATGGGATAGTCCAAAAAGGTGCAATAAGTCTTCTAAGAATTTACATAATGAGCCTCACATTAAAAGTTTGAAAACATAAGTTTGGGAGGAAATCAAAGGCATAACAGGGAAAAAAGGAAAACTAAGAGAACTGCCAATTCTTTTTGCAATATCAGACCAAAGTGATCCTCTGCAGATGTCTTAGCCAAAGTGATAACCTGCAGAGAGGTGGTTAAATGGCAGATTGAACGCTTAACTGTGTTATTTTTTAAATGTAAGTTGCTAATCCTCCAGGGAACAAAACAACAACCAAAAAAAAAAAATCCAACAATCAACCAACCCTAAAACAGTCTCAAGCCATGTTTGGTTTTTCCTTCATTGAACCAAACTGATCCAGAACTCCTGCCTTGAGGTACTGGACTCACACCAGAACCTGCAGTAGCAATACCGTTCACAACTGAACATTAGCATTAAACCATAAGCAAGCTCAATTCATTTTGGATGGCAGAACTACCTTAAAAGAGAGAGAAAGAGAGAGAAAAAGAATATGCAAGCATTATATGGATGCTTATTGTTTGTGATACTGAGGTTACACAAAGTTTAGAATGCCAGTATTTTGAGAAATTACTTACTATTAACATCTTTCAGCAACCACAGAAAGGCAGCATTTGATTGTTTCTACATAATCCCATCTGCCCGTATTCACCTTTTGCTTCTGATCCCAAGCTTGGAAAATGGATCCTGAAAAGGGCCCTTTCGTTTCCTATTTGCATTTCACACAGCACAGCGGGGCTCTGAGCAGATGTAGTAGCCAGCACTTGGAAACTAAAGAAGGATGCTTCTTAATTACAAAGATAATGGAAAGAAAGGCAAAGATTATATCCGTCCAGACATTACAGAGGGCAGGGATGAAATGCAAAGAAACAAAGACCCCTTGTGTAACCTCTTATGGAGACAAAGCGCATGTTAGCACAAACGCCAGACTTTCTAATTATGGAGAATAAAACGGGCTAGGGGGTTGGGGTTTTTTTGTTTTATTTTAAAATACTAAAGTCTCTCTTATGTGATGCGTAGCAGAGACATTTGCATCATTAAAAACTAGAGAAGTTATAGCTACCAAAACACTACCGTACAGATTAGATATAACAATGAGCAAAATGCTACTGGCCAATTCTCCTTTCTTCTCTCTCCCCTCTCTTCGTATCCACCACCACTGGAATGGCTCCTTTTGTGGACACTGGTTTTTTCACAGTATCAGTGGCCTGACAGACATGGGCTATTCAGCACTTGGCTGTTTGCAAACTGCCTGCCATGACCCCAGTTATGGCACTCTGTGAATTGCACCAGTCTAAAGCGTTGCAGGCTTTGAAGAAGGCTGCAGCTTACAGGGTTGATGATGGTCCCAGGAGCAAAGGCTTTTAATTCACCAAACACTTTGACAGCCTTTTAACACCAACTTCCTCAAACGGAGAGAAAATTAATGAATAAGTGGTGAAGATTACCACAACGGGTTATCATGCCTGTAGAGGAAACAAACATTTTCTTTTTTTTTTTTTTTTAAATGAGTTTACAATTGTACAGTCAGTCGTAATGACTGATGACTTCAGCGGAATAAGGATTCCTGGATCGGTGGCTTTTTTCATTCCTCTGTGGGAGTAGGAAGAA
>JAVSBS010020352.1:0-23119 GCA_033124195.1 Coracias cyanogaster | reverse complement strand
AATCTACCCTCTTCCAGTTTGAAGCCATTACTCCTCATCCTATCACTACAAGCCCTTGTAAAAACTTCCTCCCCACCTTTTTTGTAGGCCCCCTTCAGATACTGGAAGGCCACAATAAGGTCTCCCCGGAGCCTCCTCTTCTCCAGGCTGAACAACCCCAGCTCTATCAGCCTGTCCTCATAGGAGAGATGCTCCAGCCCTCTGATCATCTTCAGGCCCCTCCTCTGGACCCACTCCAACAGCTCTATGTCTCCCTAGTATTGAGGGCCCCAGAGCTAGATGCAGTACTCCAGGTGGGGTCTCATGAGCACAGAGCAGAGGGGCAGAATCACCTCCCTCAACCTGCTGATAATGCTTTTGATGCAACCCAGGATATGGTTGGCTTTCTGGGCTGCACTCACACATTGTTGGCTCATCATTATATTATGCTTCTTGTTGTCAAAGTGGCATATTCAGGAAGGTTACATTAAAATTGTAACTGAACATGCAGAGCGCTGGCTGACCATTAGAAGGTAAAAAAAAAAAAAGCTACGAGGAATGAAATAAGCTACTTGCTTTGGCTTTGCCCCTCTGCTACTTTAATTATGCTAATCCCTTTAACACAGGGACAGCTCTGCCAAAACTGTCATTTCAACACCAGACCTGCACTAGTGCTTTCACAACTAGAGCCATTAGCTACAAACAAACAAATAAATAAACCCAGCCCTCCAACCTGGCTATTGCAATAAAATATAAAGCACAAACTAAGGAAGCCTTTGTGCTGCATGCTAAAGCTAGGCTATTAGTTGGTTTTTACACATCAGAAAAAAAAAAAAAAAAAAAAGGGGAGGGACCACACCTCCTCCCCCAAACCCACACTTCTGTGTTTTCCCCTATTTCACCTGCTCTCCTCTGTATGCAGCCAGAGAATTATACTTTTGTCAGTCCTAACTGAATTAAGATTTCATCTGAAAAGTTTATTTTGCTGGTGGCTTTTGAAAGGGATGAAACTTTGATTTCCTGGGAAGACAAATAGGCTGATACCACTGCCTGCACAGTCAGCCAGAGGCTGCAGTCCCACCCAGAGCAGTACCACAGAAGGCCTGCTGAAGATGGCTCAAGTTCCACAGAATGAAATCGTATTAATGCAAGACTTGCCTGCGAGCAGGGAATAGGCATACTTGACTTTTTGAAGTGAAATAAGGCAATTAGATCCTGTTACCAGTGTAAATACAGCCATATCAAGGAACACAATATTCTTCAGCATTTTAAAACTCTGTCCTTCTGTTGCATAGCTGGAAAATAGTATACTTCCTCACAAAACTAAAGGCTGACAACATGTATATCCTTATCACATACAGGAAACTTCTGGTTTAGTAAGAACTCCGCAATTTCTACCCAGCTACCTAAAGTACTACCTACTAAATATCAAAATTGTTCTTTTATTGATGAGGCTTTTGATGGGGGGGTGGGGGGGGTGGGAAGTGGCACATATACCATGTATATAGGAAAGAAATTATTCCAGATGTCTAAATATATGTATCATTTTAAAGAAGAAACACACCAGTTAACTTCCTGCTTGCTCAACTCTCTCAAATCCCCTAGCAGTTCAGATCTGTAACTAATAAGCATTTCAGGCTTATCATGGTTTCTAAATACAGGCACCCGATGACTCCTACATTCCACCTTCAGCTTAAGAGGACACTACGTGCTTAATTCCTAGGTCAATACAACTGACCTCTACTGTTTGAAGATTAATGCTTTCATCAGGGCTGCTGTTTAACAGCAAAACATGTTGGGGTCCCATATTTCAGAACTCCGAATTTTTCAGCCTGCCAGCCAAACGTTCCTCTCTCCTAGTGGTAAATGTGATGCTGTAATTCAGAGGTCTGAGCTGCTACAGCTTCACACATGATCACAGAGGAACCCTCTAAAGATGAGCGAGAACTCTGCCAGCTCACGGCCCTCTAGCTGGGTGCTGCCAGAGGAGGAAGATAAGCAAACAGCCCAGAACTGATCAATCTGATAAAATTTCCTGCGTTGATGGCACTATTAAAAAAGCTTGGTTATCAAAAACTGCTTTGCAAACTTGAGGTCATGCATGTCATACATAGCCTTCCAAGGAGGTTTCCACACCAAAGGCACATGCCTGTGGCACACAGTCTTCTCTGTGAAAGGGAATGCTTTTTATCACAACTAGTCTCCGACACAGGCTGCAAATTCAGCTCCGTATTACTACTAATCAGGTCTAGCAATGTCTTTCACCAGCACAGCTGAATAAAATGCTTCATGTGAAATAAAGTTCCACAATAAAATGCTTCATATGAAATGAAGTTCCACTCCCCTTTGAAGAAGCAGGTCTTAAAAGATGCAGCCGCCTAGCCAGTTCTGCATTCAGATGTTCCATGGCAATATGCAGTCAGGGAATTAAAATAAATTCAGCCACAACAGCAAAATAAATACATGTTTAATTGCAACTAAAAGCAAGCAGTCTAAATAGAAATACTGTAAAGGTAGTACAGCATTCTTCATTTCTCAAGTGGCCCTTCCTTTCAGACCAGGAATTCTGTATGATGGGACTTTAAAGAAAGTTATAACATCAGTCACTCGAAAGAGGAGGATATACAAGAGTTTTGACACGTAACTATGTTATTATTCACTACAAATATTCATGTCTATTACTATGCCTAATCTCTCATGTAACAGTATCTGCAAGTCTATGGCTGATACAATTGAGAAGCACAGAGCGCTCAAAGCAGAGCTGTGTTAGGTATCTATTATCTCAACCTGCAGACTTTTGCTTCAACCAGCAATTGCTAAGCTACCCAAAGTGGTACCTTGCATTGCACTTCGTGTCCTTGCAGATAACACCAGTTACTTCAGTGAAGTCTACTACTGTTGGGACTATTTAATCATTTAAAAATCTGTTCTTATTTTTAATGATTGATAAACAACCAGGCAATACATATGGGGGAAAAAAAAACCAAAATGTTTTTAAACGAAAAAAAGCAAAATGCCAGGCTGAAGGAAGGTTAGGCTGATCCTTGAAGAATGATTGTAGGGCTACATCTAATGTAAGACTTTTACTAATAATGTTGGAGAAGAACAACCAGCTGGTATTTGCTAACAATCCTAAACTGAGAGATAAGACACAACAGAGTAACATAGTGAAACGATTGGTTTATGGGAGACATGATGATATTTAAAAGTAAAAGGGAGAAAAATGTGCCAATAAATTTCAGCAAAACGGTGTTAAGGATTTCTATAAAGCTGTGGAAAAAAAATTTGCTGACAATGAGAGAGGAGCATTATTACTGAGATTATTATGTATCACAAGGGAAAAAAGGCAAGGGAGATCCTACAGTTTTTCCACTCAAATAAAACACTTGCAGTTGTGAAAAAGAGAGAAATAATGCCACTGCACAAGGCAGTAGTGAATTTCCCACTTAAAAATAAACAAGAGTGCCACTGTGATCAAGTTAAAAAAGAAAGAAAATATCAAATGGAACAAGCACAAAGAATAATTATTAGGCTAAACCAGAGTGTCATGCAAGAGAAGAGTTTGACTGAAGCAGCTTAGTGATACAAAAAGACTGTAAAATGAATTGACTGTATCCTACAAATACATGAAAGGTAAGCACAAGAGAGAGGAGGGCTTTTTTCTAACCTCAAAAGTCATCACTGGCACAAGAATAAAAGGATATAAAAATCTGCCATGAGCACACTAGTGCAGAACTCGTAAGACCTCTCTTAACCATCAGAGGAGTACTCCACAAGGAAGAATAACTGCAGTATTATAGCCCAGTAGACTAATGATAGCTTGATAAACATTGGGGCTTTCAGGCTAAGAACCACTGAAGTCCAGGGAAAAAACAAAACAAAAATTTATGCTATGTATAAGCATAACTGTCCTGCTAAGGTGAGTCTAAAATTTTCAAGTTTTTCTTCTCTTAAACTTACCATTTTATCATAAATATGTAAAATATGACAAATATGCTCCTTCAATTACATACCAAAAGCACCATGGTTAAAAGTTCCCACATACCTTATGCTTTCTAAGGCAACATCCCCAGTATTTCCTCAACATAGCAAAAAAAATTTCCAACAAGAGCCAGAGCTATGAACAGAACAGAAACACTAGCGCTACGCTGAATACAAACTGCAGACACATCCACTCTGTGCTTGAATTGAATCCATACTGCTTCTCGTGGGCAATACTGTCTGCTCCAGACGTCTGTTTTGAATGAACCTGGGAGTAAAAGATCTTGGTAACACCCAAAGCTTGAGTTAAACAAACAATTCTCTTCCCCCTTGCTGGATTTATATGAGATATGCTCCTAATCCCTCCAAATCCCTGGTGGAGCAGCTGACAGACACAACAGGCAGTAGACTACAGGCTTGCCTTCAGCAGAAGCAAGGTCTTTCTGGCCTCACCCAGCTGCAGTCAGCCGTGTCCACATACCAACAAACCAAATTCATTCTTGCTGGCTCACTCTTCCAGCTGTGCTAACTCCACTTGAGTGTAACAGAACAGTTCACCTGAAAACCTCCACTAATAGAGTCCCATTCCCAGATTGTGTCCCCTCCTGTCAGTGGGTGGAGCAGTCATGCCTTCATCCTATCCTATGGTACATACCTCCACCAAGACCTAAAAAACAGTACAAGTGGGGAGATGAACCATAGTTTAGGGAGCCCTTCTCTGTCACTTCCCCAGAAAGCTGCCACTAATGCTCCCATCTGTCACAGTCTACGTTTTTCAATCAATTACATTGATCTGTGGCTGGCTTGGTTCATCTGTTGACCAAAAAAACTGCTGTCAGCATCGAGCCGTTACTGTAATTAAATGTGGGCTAGGGGAAGGAAAAATTCAAAAGGGCACTGCAGAGGGCAGGGAAAGGATTTCCAAATTGTCCTAATTTTAACTGGCAGCAACAGGACACGCTCAAAAATCAGGACATGGCCTGAAGGCATATCTGTTGCAATGAAAGGGGAAAACATGTAGTTTATAATGCAACAAAAGAGCATCAGCAATGAAACTAAAGGAAAAATGTTGGCTAATCAAAGTGTTAACATCCAACAAAAATGATTACTACTTTTCCCTCTGAAGATCTGGAGAATATACAATGTCTCTCTGCTTCCCCGGCAAATAATTACAGGGCTTTAAACTGAAATGTGTTGCCCCTTGCACCATTAACAGGAGGTCAGTATTCACTTACCAGAGTACACTTCTTTATGGATACCGTCTGCCTGTCTGATTCTTTCTCACATATACACACATAATATTTCACTGAAATTATGCCAATTATTTTATCCATCATACTTTGACTTTTATAACTGTACAAATCAGGCACGATATAGGAGAGTAGGGGGAATAAAAGGGGGAATTTTTTTTTTTTTTTCAATTGAGGGAAAAAAACCAAACCATGAGGAATACGTTTTCTGACAACAAAGCCTTGTATTACGCAATAGAAATAATTTTTACTACATAAAAGATGCCTGTTACCTAATTTAGGCTCTTGTTAAGGCACCCAAGCTGGAAGGGACACCTCAAGTTCTCTTAAAACTGACTGTGGAGGAAAAAGGGGCACACTCAGATCAGCAATTCCAGTCAGATATCCCCTTCCCCACTGACTATCAAAGAAACATAAGCATGTGTGTTTCTAACTTCAGCAGGTCAGACAGATGCCTGTATGGGATGCGCTGAACCCAGGCCAAAGTCTGTAGAACAGCTCCTGTTACAGTGCAGTAAAAATATATCTATAAACAGGGTAGTAAAAATATATATAAATATAACAAGTATATGTACATCTCCTTCACACACAGTAACTGCCTTTCACTAGTTTCTTCTCATCACCAATGCTACTGGTGTAAGATAAATTCAACAACTAAGAGGGAAAAATAAAAGCAACTTCTGTCATGTAGGTATCTGCCAAGTGTAGAAGCAGCATATACAAGGAGAACTGAAGGTTTTATGACAAACCACCCTACCAAAAACAATGAATAAAAAAAATTCTGAATCTGCTCCCTTGCTCCAAATAAAAACATAAGACTATCAAAAAGATTAACAGCAAACGCTGCCACATGACTTTGTAGTGAAACTCGCCTTTTGCTGAGGTTCTTATCCTTCACACGGTGACGTCAAGGGAAAGACATCCACCCATGTCAGTCAGTGGCAGGTCAGGTAGCAGACCGCAGCCCTCCAGTCTCTTACCTGTTTGCACAGCTTATAGCTCTTAGGGCTGAACAAAAGCAATAGAAACAGTTGATTTCTTTAGACTATTTTTGTAGCTTGAAAGTAAACTATAAGGCTGCAAACACTCACATATTTGCAGATTGATTCAACAAGTCACAACACTCCCCACCTGTCTCTACTCTTTCAATCTGCAAACAGTCCAACCACTCTGCTCACATGCAAGGAGAACGCGAGTTCCTTTCCGGTGTATTCAGTGAAAAAAGATTTCTCAGTTGTTAAAAAGTAGTTAAACACTCTCTCAGCCCTTTTTTCCTTCTCTCTCAAAGTCTTTCCCTTCTGCTCAATAAGGAAGCAAAAACTACACACTTTTGTTTAATCTTAAACAAGAACAGAAAGAAGCAGAAATGAAAGTATCAACTTTGATGTCCTTGACCAGCACTTAGTTGACACTGTAATAGTGAAAATTCAGCCACTAACTACTTAGGATAAAAATCTGTTCAACAGCAAAACTGGGTCAATAGGGAATTTCAAAACCTCCTTACAGAAAAATTAGTCTTCCATTTTGAGTGTGGCTTTACATTAAGGCTGTAGCTCTGGTCAGTCCTGTGAAATGCTAATGGCAATTCACAATGAAACCATTCTTTGTCTATAATTAAATCCCAAGAAAGAACATTCCCAAATGTATTTCACAGGGTCATTCAGCTTATACATGGAGCAAAATTCAGTGTGTAAACACCTCCTGCAAACCCAGAAATGCAGGCAATGGAACCTAGAGAGCTGTCGAACTGATCAGATATAGATACTGCCTACATCTTAGGGTGTGCTGCATTTCCCTCTGGACTCTATCGACCAGCCTGGCTAGATCACCATTGATTGTAACAGAGCTTTGATGAGAACTCTGCATACAGATGCAGACAGGAGTTTTAATATGTGCTTGCTCCCTTGCAAAATCACCATGTGTAAAGTGCCCAAGATAATCCCCGTTCAGAAGCAGGGAACAGAACAGAAACTACAGTGCCTAGCAGAAACCATCACCACCTCGCCAAGTACCTTTGGAGGAAGTTCATGCTACCTCCAGCCAAGCCACTGGGCATTCCTACTTCAGGCTCAGTGCTCAAACTGTTTGTATCTCCCATCTTTGCTCTCCTCTGCTTCGCCTGTGCCTCACACCACATTCCTGCAACCAGAAGTGCCAAATCCCAGACACCTTCACAAGCCCTGCTCCCCAGCACCACACTGATATAGGAAGACATCCACCTCGCAGGTATAAGTAGGGAGTGAGAAATAAGACTGCATATTAACATACACATAAACCACTGTGTGCTGTGCCTTTGTCCTGTGTTTCCAGGACCCTAGAAAATCTTCGGACTATGCAAGTCCATTTTAACATCCAAAACTTCTAAAAATGGAGAAGAATACAAAGATAAAAGCCAAACTACAAAATATGGATACAACTATACATGTTTTTAGCATACCAGGCAATATTCTTCCAATAAGAGCATCTAGCAACCAAAAGGACTCCTCTTCATTCTTTGTAATAAGAATTAGGTATCCAGCTATGAAGTTCATGCCCTGAAATAGAAAGAAGGGTTTTAAGATGCATACATTTAAGAGCTTCTAGCTTATTTCATTTGATAAAGGCTAAATTATTACAGTTCCACAAAGTGGGCATATTAAGTAAGATCTAGTAATAAAGGCTACTGGTTGAGTAAGCTGTTAAACCTGTGTCACAACACCTAACAAGAATCATTAACAAAGACCAAGGAGATGAAAGCTAAAAGCTTAGTACTCTGTAATTTACCTTCCATGTTTTTTTTTTTTTAATCTTAAAGCCTTGTCCCAATGTACCTGAAGGCCGCTCTGACCAGAACCAAAACACAGCTGTGTTAAAATGTGCAGTACAAATACAACACACCTGCAGGCAGACAAGTGTGGCTGCACAAGGAGAATGCCTGACCCAAACACTCTTCAGTAAGAAGTTGCAGCTCCAGCAGCTTCTACAAGCTGTTGCTGCTTAACTCAAGTCACTGTATACAAATCATTTGCTTCCATAACACCTCCAGTACTCCACATGTTAACCAATGACTGACCACTGCAGCTCCTGCCCTTCAACGCACAAACAGAAGGTAAACACCTGGAAGTGGGGGACTGGAAGAGCTACCAGAAAAATTTATGAAAAGTAGTCATCATGACTGGCCGAATTCCAACTGTGCAATTTTTATAACCGTTACCGACACTTTCTTACTAGAAAAGTGGCATACAAAATACAGGTCACGAACTGGTACTCCTTGTAAATATACTGCCTCTAAATCCCATAAGGCTTTTTTAAGTGATCTTTCATCTCCAGTGTCCAGTGTTCATAATGCCCAGTTAAAATGCAAAGATCAGCCCATTAAACAGTTAATGTACCAACACTTTGGATTAACAATTGGAGGTATATTTTGGGTAGAAGTTAGCATGGTTTAGAAGTTGTGTATGTTTGTGGGTATAACTACCTCTATATAGGACCCTGACACTTACCAAAGAGTATTCATAATTCTACCCTTTTGTCATTCTCAAAATACTAAAATTATGTTTCAATAAATATATATATACTGAAAATAATAAAAATAATTCATATTTTACTCCCATTCGTCAGATAATTTCTGTACTAAAACCAGTTGGGATATGCAAGAATAAATTTTTTTGAGTGACTTCAGTCTAGGTTTAATTCCGTCTAAATCTTTCCTCTCCAGATTTCAGTAAACACTACTTATTTTCTTTTAACTTTAGAATAGTATCATTTACTGTACTAACTTTCTCAACCAACATGAGGTACAGCTTAGCACACACATTCTTGGTGAGAAAGGGGAGGAGAGATGAGAGTACTTAAGTGAACTGAAAGGTGCTCATACAGTTCCTGCCTCTCTACAATCCTTAGATGGCCGCTTTTTCCTTGACTGTAACAAATCAACTTATCTTCTCTGTGTCCCACAGGGACCTTTACAGCACTTGGCAGAGACAGCAGTAGCTTTTCTGAGCCGCCACCTAAGCAGTATCAGGTTGAATTTCAGAACTAATTTTCTTCCTATTTGCCTGTCTGTACTGGGAGATGGCTCAAAATAAATGCTACTACCCACCCAGCTACGTGGCGCTGCATGGCTGCAGGTCTTCCTGTCTTCTGAAAAATGTGACAGTGAAAACAAAGGAAACTGAGATCTCATGACACCTTGTACATACCAAGGACTGTTTTGGGAAAGATGGCAGGATGGGGGAAGAGCGAAAGGCAAGCTCACTTTCTCTTCCTCTCTGAAGCAACTAATCTTGATACAACTACATGTGATACAACATTTATTTTGCAGCTAACAAATGGAACCAAACATGACCAAGCTAGCTACAAGGCCACAGAGAAACCCAGAAGGACACCTGAACTTGCCTGAAGTGATACATTTTCCCCTGCCAGGGACATTTTAAAATCAAAGTTCGTGGTCCGCTTCTAAAAATGCACATTCGAATGGACAAGAACAATTACCATCGAAATGTAGCACTAGTTAAAAACCAGTGATTACATACCTGACAATATCCTACTGCTTTATTATGATGCCCATATGCTACCAATACGTTGTAGAGTGTATGCTGCAAACAGGGATCAGCAGTTTTGCGGAATTTTACATTATCTGGAAATGTTCTGTTCATGTCTAGACAAAAGGGAAAAAAAAAAACAAAACACAAAATTAAGAGCCACTCCCTCCTTCACTTTCCAAACAAATTTTTACAGCTCTTCTGAAGTACAACTAAAACTTCACTATGGTTCACTAAATTTTTGTTTTGGTGGATGAATTTTAAGAAACATCTTTACCTCCATTTTGGCTAAAAGGCCATGTGCATTCAAGGATAATCTGTTCCTAGAAAGATTAATCCTATTAGTGCATAGAAATCAGTTTCAAGCAGGACTAAAGAAATTCCCTGCAGACTGGACTCTCTCAGCATCTGACTGCAAAGGTTTAAATGAAAACAAACCAGACATTTAGACTGACAGAAACAACACATGTCAAATTTTTCTAGCCATGTGGCATGAAATGAGCTGCATCTGTAGGAAAGCATGTTCTCATTACAAATCAGATGAACTTGCAATTTACTTATTTAGTGAAGTTCTACCAAACAGTCCCAAACAGCTAAAAAGAGCCTTGTTCCTGCAGCTGGTGACTTCCACTTAAAAAAATAATCTTTAACAAGTTTTATTTCAAGTTTCTCTCAATGTGACCACAAGAAAAGTCATTTCTTCATTGGTGCAAGATCACCAAGAAGGTGAGTGATTTTTGATACCTAAGCAGCAGAGCACATCCCACATGCTTCAAGATCAATCCTAAACCAGGTAAGGATTATACAATTACCAACCTTTCAAAACATTCATTTCTTCCAGACCAAACATGAATAGTAGGACTCAAGTCCCCTTACAAAGGCCTAAAAATTAGGCATGCAAGTTTGAGCTAGTCACCCAAAACTCCATTTAGTTGTTGGAAAGAAACAGGCAGAGTTAATTTTGGCCTGCTTCACTCTATAAAGAGGGAACCCAAGGTCCCTAGTCCAGACTTGCGCATCTGATTTTTACACATTTAAGCTGGGGAGAAAAAAAACCTATTCAAAAGTAACTTTGAAGATTTTCAAAACCTAGAACTTACTAATAAAATACAAACAGTTATCTTGGATTTCATTTAACAACAAAGAATTGGTTTAAAGTTAAAAAAAAAAATTCAGTAACAGCATTACTGTACAGATATCTATGTCCTAAGAATTACCACTTCTTATCAGCCTTTTCTTGCATAAAGGAAGAAGTCTGTTACAGCTGTGACACAAAGTTGAGCTGTAAGCAACCGAAGGATAAAAGCTTCCCAAAATCATGAGTAGTGCAATGGAAGTCACAAGCATTGAAAACTTATCGCACTAATCATTATTTCTTCCTTGTAAAGCAAACAAATCATTTCCAGAAACAGGAGGGCAGTGAAATATTTCACATCACTTCTCATGTGACTAGAAAGAAAAACACAAAGAAAAGGAAAATTTTTTAAAGGACTTGAGCAACAGCAAGTTATAGGATAAATAAAACTGTTTTGTTTCTTCTTGGTAGGAAGAGCAGAATAGTTTTTGTATAATTAAAATCTGTTGTTTATGAAAGTATACGCTGTCAGAAAAGATTAATGCTGACATGTCAGTTATGGCTCTTCCCTTCAGCTCTGCAGAGCAAGGGTGAGAGGGAAAAACGAAAGTCCATCACATACAAAGCAGGGACCACTTAAACTGAACTCATCTTTAATGTCACAGCCCGAGGAAGGCCCACAATCGAGAGAATCAGCTCAAATTTGCTTTCTGATTGCAGAGCATGTTTTTCCCACAAGGTCTAGAAGAAGTCTTCCCTAATTTTACAAAGATATAAAACTTTTCTTTATATTTAGAAACAGTATTTTCATTTGAGGGGAGAAGACAGGGACAAAAACAAGATAGAAGAGCTAGAAGTCTTTACCCATAATAGAAGATATGGAGCATGGTCCCACAGGACTCCTTGGGCCAAATTATTATCTTGAGTGCACCAAGAGCAAGGGGTCCCACCTCTCCTCCATCCTCCCCTTTCTGCTCCATTTGCATGCTCTCCCTCTTCCCCCAGCTCTGAAGCTCCACTGACTGAAAGGTGAGAGAAGTCAACCCACTCCCCAAACGCACACAAACTGATGTTTTACCATACTACAAGATGACTGCCATAATGACTTAAGCTGTTCATCTGACTTAAGCACTTACCCTCAGTTTACTACACCTGTCCCAGAGAAGACATCCAAGCATCTCCTTCTCCCAGTCTGTGCAACCACCTTCCAACCTGCTATCCATTAACCTACTTTATTCTTGATAGACATTAGCATCCAAAGGAACAGCTTCAAACTAGTCCCATTTGGGGAAAAAAACATCAGAATTGTTTTCAAGCAGGGAAATGAGTGTTAGAACTTTATACTACTAGATAAACCCCAAAATTATGACCATCTTGTGGTTGTGTGCAGATCTGCTGCCTATAATCAAACTAGGTATAGGAGCATGAGACCAGGAAGAAGGCCACAAAGAAAAGACTAGCTACTCCTTTGCAGTAAATTCAGATTAAATCCCAACAGCATTTTTTTCAGATGATCTTCCAGTACTCTGAGGTTGCAGTGTTATGCTGCTGCAAAACAAACCCAACAGCTTTCCTCTTCTGTGATTTATCTCTGTGCAGCAACCATGAGAAGACCATTGGCTTGTTTCTTCCCTTTCAAAGGTATGCAATATTTCCACCCCTCATTCTGACTACATAGTCAGAAAGCCACATTAGCCTCAGTTTATATAAGAGACATTTTTTTTGGTACCTGAAATCACAATTGCTGAGGCTATTTCTGGAGCAGAGATCTAAATGTGCAGACCAGAAAAACTAATGCTTTTGCACAGTCTTATGTGTTTCATATTTAGGGTACTTCAAGTCAAGCGCCTACGAGTTACCTTTTTTTACCTTGTCATGTCATCCTTTCTGCTCTTACCTTCATATGCAGGTGCTTCCCAATGCCAGACACAGTGCCCAGTAAATTACGTAAGTATTTTTATAACTAACATCCTCTACTCCACATATGGTCGCTTCTTTGCTACTGCTACATCTGCAACTTGCATCTGCTCCGAATACCTTCCAGGCAGGTCATTTTTGGTCGTTTTGTTTTTTTTTAACTTCTGTTTGTTTTGTCGGTTGGGGTTTTTTTGGTGGTATTTTTTTTGTTTGGTTGGTGTTTTTGTTTTGTTTTGGTTGGGTGTTTTTCTTTAACTTAGTAAAGAGCAGAACAAAAATTTACCTCAATTTACCTCATCTGCCAATGACAAGCATTCAAAAACCCCACTGCAAGCCTCCAGAATAAGGAGGTTAGGTCATCAATTACAACTTGTAAAAATAATATACTTAAAGGGTATTTTAAATTTGTTATAACTGGATATTTAGGACCAGCAACCAGAACTTTAAAATTGTTGGGGTTTTTTGGTTGGTTTGCAGTTTTTTTGGTGGGGGGGGTGGGGAGCGAGAGGGGGGCAGGCATTTAAGTTAAGGTCAAGTTGCTATCAACTAAAACCAGATAAACTGACCTTGACACCTCCCACCACCAGCACCAAGTAACAGTTCAATAGTTTGCAGCAATCAAGAAAGCAAAAAGGGTTAGGATTTCCTACAAAAAGAGCAGTAATGCCACCGTATAAATCTGAGAAGCATCCACATAAATTCCAGTCCCCTTCATCTCCAAAAGGTTTCATCAGAATTGGAGAAACTGCAGAAAAGAATGGCAACAAGGCTGATCACAGGTATGAAATGAGTACCATGCATTGTACATAAAAGGTGGATTAGAGCTCCTTTGTTTGGAGGGAGATGCTTAAGAGCAAGAGAGCACAATTCTGAAAAATCGTGAGCAAGGTAAGTGACATGAAAAAGGAAGAACTAGAGGGGTTCTTCTGATTTCACCCCCCTCCCCGAATCCAGTGTTATTAACTATAACTATGTGACATATGACTCAAGAACTCCCCAAATCACATAACTGGAGACTAGAATAGAAAAAAAAAACAACATTCTGAGAAAGTATCACTACACACTTTACTTCTCCAGCTCTTCCTACAGCTGTTGTGGTAGACAGAAGACCAGATGAGGTAGCTGTTTGGATATCACCTCATGTGGCTCTCTTACAGAGAGCCAGAAGAGCTGATGCTGCTGTTCCCCTTGCTCTTCCACAGTAAAATGCCCTAAAATCATGTGAAAATTCCCAACCTTCACTAACAGTTCAATGCCATTCAGAGAAGCTTACTAGTGCTTTCATAGTAAAATATTCCCTGTCTTCAGTGAAGCGGCAATGGCTATTGTTTGAATTACTCTTCTGAACCCATCATAAACTAAATTAAGATCCTGCAACTACTATCCAATCCACACAGTCAGATCCGTATGCCAGTAGTCACGCAGGGTTGTGCAGGCTCAGGGGATTGACTGATAAAATATCAGACCCTGGGTTTTACAGCACCTACAATTGCTCCCCACGAAATGCAGGAGTAGAGATGTGGATATCAGCTGCAGGACTAGCAGACATAGATTTACCTATTCTGAAATCCAATGGCCCAGCCTAAGGGAAGCTTACTGCAAGCAAGCTACATCAATTTCCACCCCAGCCTTTTTGCAACTAGCATGTAGCCTTTGCTTTAGGAAGAGAGCCACATTTTATCCTGTCAACTTCATTTGTCCTACTAAACGTTACTATAATAGGGCATGAACAACAAAGCTCAGTAGGAATGCATGCCCTTCTAAATGTCTATGTAAACTAAGCCATGAAAATTTCCATCAAAATTTAGGTACCTGCATTCTTTAAGATCTTATTTTTATGTTTAGGGTAAGAAGCATGCTCACTCCTACATTTCTCCTCAAAAAAAAAAAAAAAAAAATCTATGTTCAAATAGTAAATACCATATAAAAGAAAATCAGCAATAAAGCCCATCAGTTAAGAGTCATCAAGTTAAAGAGCAAAACTGGTGAAATAACAGTTTAGATCTGTTTAGCTTAAAGACTTTTATTGCCATTACTAATTAGATTTTCCTTTAAAGATTGAACTGTTTCTGCACACAGTCTGCCTACACTTTTTAACCCGATTATATCCCACTAAAGACATTCCTATATTGAAAATAGGTTCCAAATGTACATTTGTCTGGAGCTTCTGGCCATGTAAAAGAAACATGACACATTGGCTCTTACACATGTTTTACACTGAATTTGAAGTAAAATCTTGGCCTTGTCCTCCTGCCTCTCCCCCTGAAAGAAAACAAACAAAAGCAGCAGCAAGCATGGCTGCCATTCTCTTTTTTTCAAACCGCAGCATTGTCCTCAGCTAAAACTGTAGAGCTAGACTGCAAGACTAAATACAGCACAGTTGCCTGAAAATTTGGGAAACTGCAGACATGAAAAGTGAACAGCAGAAAGATTCCACATCTTAGTTCGGTTTACTGCTAAAAGCAACAACAGTGATGAGAAAACAAGATAGGCAGAAGCAAACTGAATATCAAACAATTTACACTGAAACAGTCCTCAGCTAAAGCCTAGTATAAAATTTGCACTGTCAACAGGAGCCCTAACTTTATTAAACACAGTTTCCCTTCACCTTAAGTACTTTGCTTCTTTCATCTTGCATATGTTCATATTGTTTGTTCCTTTCTGAGGGGAAATCTGTCACTCTGATGTCCAAGGTCTTCTTTTTATTTTTCTTTTACCCTCCAATAAGACCCTCCAACCCATTTTTCTTTATCCCTTCCCTCACTTGCTACTTGTTAGTTTTCTCTCCTCCAGTTTTCCAACCAATGCAGTAGCTGTTCCAAAACTATTTCCTCCACTATTCACAACCAGATTTTTATCTTCCATTATTTCTCCTCCCCCACAGAAATTTTTATTTCATAGTATAACCTGTGTGAAAAGCCACCTACTGTCATGATATGACTCTCCATGTCATTGTCTAGTACTGGTAAAGAAATTGTTTGCAACTCTCTCTTGCAGCAATCACACCCCAACTGAATACATTTTGATCCTTCTCCATGCCCTTATCAAGGCTGGCTTTGAAAAGTCATCTCAGTAGCTCCCTCTGTGTTCATAGTCAGAGCTCTACCGTTTGTAGTTTCAAGCACGATATGAGCCTGAAGATTTCTGGCTAGCCTTCATGTTTGTAGGAACATGAAAGTTTATGCTCCAGCATGCCTTACTAAGGCGTGTAGTCCCAAAAGCCCATAGTGCTGCTGCTGCTGTGGGGAGAGGCAGAGGAGAAACTCAGTGTAAACCAACAAGTGTTCAGATGGTTATCCAACTCAAAAATCCATAAAGCTCCAACTTTAACTACCTGGTTTTTTTTCAAGAGGAATAAGATAGCAACTGTCCCTGCCATTCTAACAAAACAACCTCAGCATTGGGTCTGTTCAGAACACAGCCCAACCTCTTGGCTCATTAATTGGGCAATTCAGCCAATAACAGCTTCTCTACAAAAGCTCTGCTGTGGCAGTTTGAAAAGTTTCAGGACAAATATCAGTCACATCAAACTTCTACTAGCTTGTCCTCCTCTGATGCCTCTTTTAAGTAGCCAGTGGGCCAGTCTATGAGAATACCATCACCAATACCGGCCACTGTCTGTGTTCACAGACAGCACATATGTAACTGGATGGGTAGAGGAGGGGTATTCCTCCTCTTCCATTTCCCTTCTTCAGGGTTTTACATTTAGTGTTTAGGCTTTCACACATCAGGTGGATTTTGCCATCCCTCAGTTTGTCAAATTCCTTTTTAAACCAGTTCACACTTCTGCCCTCAGCAGCACCAGTAACAACTGCCACAATTCAGGGATATGCTCTTTTAAACCCACACCATGTCAAATTTCATTCAGTGCGCTTAGTTCTTATGTTACAGGAAATAAGCAACAATTGCTCCCCATTCACCTTCTCCACACCATTTATAATTCATATAGCTCTATCAGCAGCTGCTTCTCAGCAGTCTTTTGTCTCAGACAAAACCCTAGCACACTTCACCTGCCCCACAGGGACACTGTACCACATCTTCAACCATCCCTGCTGCTCTTCCTGTGTCCTACTGGGACAGAAGTAAGAAGAATAAGACACAAAGGGAGGGGTACAAAGTTGTAACTCTTCAGTTGCTTAGGAGACAATAATATTTTCTAGTTTGTTCTCTGTTTCTTCCTAAATAATTTCACATCTTCCTTAATGCTTCTGACCACATGATGAACCTGGAAAGATCTGTGCTGTTAAAGAGCTTATGCCTAATCTAATTTACATGTTAATTCGGCACTTAAATCACTACTACAGAAATGTAAGTTTTCCATGACATAACTTGATCTCTAACATTTAAGGACAGAGGACAGATAAACACAGATAAACAGTGTCATCAAGACAATAACCTGTTTTGATTGCTTCAACGAGTTTGTCATTCTTCTCTCCTTCAAGCAGTCTGTGGTAATATCCAGGGTTTTGTTCCATGTTGGTTTGGGCTCCACTCACAATCATCCAGACCAATGCACGGTGTTCATTGGGGATGCCTTTCCGGATATATCTCTTCACTGCAAAAGAAGAATTTTGTTTGTTTTAAAAAAACAACACCAAACAAACCAACCCCAAATCCAGCTGTATTTTTCTTTTGGAAATGAGCAACAGAAAGTCGAGAAGTCATAGAAAAACTCTTGACTAGATATTGTTATGCTTTCTCTCCCATGCTATCATTTAGGATAAGCATTTCCTTCTCAGCTACATAGTATATTTCAGATTCACTCTTAAGTTCTTGCCACTCAGATTCCCCACACCAATCCAGGTTTTCCTCCTTCTTCTATCAGCCCATTAGGATTTTGAATCTTTTCCTCTTCTTCTCTCCATTCTGGATGGAGATATGAAAAGCAAAATTTCCCCTTGACCTTTGTCCTTTTTCATTCAGACGAGTGCAGACTTTTTTTTTCCCTACATTACCAATGGCCGCTGACATGCTAGCTGCTCTTTACACTTCCTTGGCTCTCTTATAACCCTAGGATTTCAGCTTAGCATCTAGCCACCAAAATCACAGCAGAAACTGAGAAATATTAAATATGTGGCTACTGTCTAAATGAGTCTCTGGAAGAACTGGAGATGTGAGTGAGCAGCAGATTATTTTTCCTAGAATAACTGGGGAATTCTTTTCAAATCTGAAGTAGCTCTTATCTCCTGCATCATATTCATTGTCAGGGTGTGCTCTGAGGGGTTTTTTTAAGCAGATGATTCAGTGTAAATAACGAGGATGTAAGATTGCAGGAAGAAGCATCAGCCTAATGACAGCCAAAATAGCTTCCTGCCGGGTATGGTATGAAAAATATTAATAATGCTGCTCATTGGTACATAATCCAAAATCGGCATTACCACTTCTGACCCAAAAAGACAGCTGAATGTTTGACATCCTTCTGCTTTTTCCAAGGAAGAAACTGGCAAAGAAATCAGAGTTTTCTTACTAAATGAATGAGACTGTACCACAGTATCAGCTCCTCTTCCCTAAATTCTATGGGACTCAAATGTGAGTGGAGATTTTTATTCTGCACACACACTACAAACTCTCATTACCTAATCTGGTTTTACCCAATCACAAAGATCTGTAACAGAGTGAAACAAGGTTTTACAACAACTCAGGCAGCCACTTTCCAAATACGTTACACCCAACTGCAGCTGCCTATCGTTTAGGAGCCAAAGCTGCTTTCCCAGTGTCACCAGAGAGATCTGTGCATCTCTAATGGGCAATTTACCCACCTAAAATCTGGTACTTTCTCTCAAAGAACACTCCTACATTTGCAGTAAACACCTGGTCTTCAGGGTACAGTTTTTGTTTAGCTTTTCAATGAGGATTTATACTATTGGGTTACAGTCTACTGTTTTAGCTGTAAAGTAACCTTCTTTTAGACAGACCAGAAATAGTTTACTTGTTTGCATGGTTGTTTAATAATCCCCACTTCACCCTTTTTTTTTTTTTTACACAAGATTTTGAACTCTAGTGCTCACACAATCCTAGAGATGGACATAGGAAATGCAGGAATGAGTATGAGGTACCAGTCTCATTTAGGTCAAGAAGAAACATTCAGACGAGGCTGCAAATGTCTCTAGAAGCAAATTTACTGGCTAAATTACTGGATTATCATATTCTAACAGTATTTTTTTTTCTGGAACAACCATCAATTGTGAAAGCATAGCCAACATCCACATCCAACAATACGCATTAAATTCAAGGGAAGCAGGGACAAGCCTTTGACACTGGCACAAGGGGAAAGCAGCCCTGCAGCACAGCATACTCTCATTATTCCTCAGTGTCATCATTCTCATGGTAATAGACAGCCAGAGGCTTGTATCGCCCCAAGTGACTACCTACCCTAGCTCCCCCACTCACTGGGGGATGGAAAAGTTCTTTATATAGTGCTTTTCTTCCTCACACCATCATTATACTTGCCAGGATCTGCAAGCTGGCATACAGAAGCAGCAAAGTAGTTTTGAAAATGAGGACACTTGCAACTTAGTAAGTTTTATATATACATATATTATTTATACATGTCATTCTATACATAAAATTGTGTTGTTTTATACAAACACATATTTATTCTGTTGTCTACAGGCCTTCTTCCACGTTACCCTCTGGAACTAAAAAGTCTAGAACAACACTCCACACCGCAGAATATCCTCCCACTGTAACATTTAAGAAGCTTTCACAGATGAAGCCGGATTGCACATGTGTCTCCAATCACACACCCAGGTCCAACTGTAAACCTGGGGCTTGATCTCCAAAGCAGCCCCACGGAATACCACCAAGCCCTGAGTATCCACACAGAGAATCACTGCCAGGACAACCACAGTGTACACACCACCACAGTCTAGGCTTTAAAACATGTGTAGTAAAGAAATACCTTTACATTAAATTTTTGTCTGTGTTCATTACCAAAATATGAAATGTCAACTTCGAAGCAAATAAAAGCAGGCTTAAGAATTCCACCTCCTCTGACACCCAGTGCCAGTTTCTGCAGGTCTAGTCACACTTCATTAATATGTTTGCCTTGTTACAACTCTCTGCTTGCTTTCTTTACAAGAAAAAGCTGCTACACGACAGGCTAGTAGTCTAGAAGTGCTGATAAATACCCAAAGTAACTTCAAGAGAAAAATATGCAGAAAATAACATTTTCCAATACTGTGCACTACTTATAGTAACAAGATTTAAAAATAAGTAAATCTGCCTGTCCTTGTTTAATGGTAGAATATGATAATTTTCATGGGTTTTTTTCCTTCTAGATAAAGTTATATTTACCTTTTTGCCCCATTAACATTGTTAATTAACATCTACACCATTGACTAAGTTTATTTATGAAAACTCCATTAAAAACGAAAAATTATCTCAATTAAAATACTGGAAGACTATGATTTTGAGAAGCATGTGCACTTTTCAGTTACTCTTTCAGCTATTAACAATTACTGGTGAATGCTGAGGAAACTAACTTGGGTTCAGGTGAACCTGCCTTAGCAGGGGAGGTTGGACTAAATGATCTGCAGAGGTCCCTTCCAACCCCTACCATTTTGTGACTCTAGAGGAAAATCTCTACAAAAGAGCTGAAAACAGCATACAACAAGGAACTGAAAGTTTTATTTTATGAATACATCACAGAAAAAACAAAGCAGATCTGTGCTGCAATGTTCAAGTTGCAGTCAAACACAAAAAATGACTTTCTTAGATGCTTCTTCCTTCCTCTAACCCCTGGGCTGGAACTGAAGTGCTCCTGTTCTAACCACTATTTAGTAACAGTACTTTCATCACCTTTCACTTTATTTTATCAGCCTCAAAAGACTAGACCTTCTGCTACTGGTCAGTTTTGATGAATACAATTACAGCCAAATTATTTTACATAGCATGCTTTTAATCAGAATTAAGCTACTTTGGGCAATTACATCAGTTTGTTGTCTGCCTGTAAATAAGCAAGAGTAAAGACAGCAGTTGAATCATAGAATGGTTTGGGTTGAAATGGACCTTAAAGATGATCTAGTTTCAACTCCCCTGCCATGGGCAGGGACATCTCCCACTAGACCAGGTGGAACAGAGAAAAGCAAAAATTAAGAGGATCTCAGTAGCGGTGGAGAGAGAGAGGAGGCAAGCGACCGAATACTGACTGAAAATTCCTGTGGGGAGAGGAAACAGTGAAGATAACAGGGGTAGAGGAGGAAAAATAACAAAAAGGAAGAGACTGAAGAAGGAGCAAAATGAACTGTCAGCCAAAATTCCCATGCCCTGCCCTGCCAGAAGGCTGTAATCCACAACAGGCTATACTACTTAATTACTGTTGTTGTTAAGGTGTAGTCTAATTATTTTTTCTTTATAGTAGAACAATATTATATACATACATGCCATTCTGCATGCGAGGCAAACACAGTAGCATGTAAACACGCCACATTTCCAAACTGTACGATTAACACAAGTCATCCCTTCTTCCTGTTCACCCAGACAGGAATTATGAGCTTCTCTATGTGTAAAGACAAATGGGTGTGGAGCTACTGAGATACCACACCTACAACACTTCTCTTACATCCACTCACAGTAGGAAACATTTTGAAAAGGTCCCAGCAGAACTCAAAACATGGATACTGTTTTGCAGATACAGCTATTGCATTCAGGAGGAGGGAAGCAGCAAACCAAATACTCTCCTCAGTTCTATCTTATGGCTGACTTGCAGCAGAGGGGAAGTTAATCAGAAGCAGCAGCTCCTGAGCAAAGCTTCAGAAAAATGAAGTCAGGTCCTGGAGGAGGGAAATTTAGTGCATCATCAGGCAGACCTCCTGCTCTCTGCCTGCCTGCAAGGAAATTACTGCACGATCATCTTGCAGGATAAAACTTGCACCTAAACAACTGCTTACATAACTCTAAGTGCGTATGCCACAGATGTCAATCTTAACACTGATATAAGAAGGGAAGTATTTACAAATCAGTAACTGTACAGATTAACCTGTTCTTCTCCTGTTCGGAGTTATCAGTTGCGGATAATGCAAGAGATTTATTGTAATAACTTTGAATTTACACTCAGACTACGTTTCCTCAACATTATTTATTCCAATCATTCTCCTTAAAAGTACGTATTACATACATGAGAATGCATAGTCTACAAATCCAAGTATCTTTAGCAAAAATTAGTAGCCCCAAAGATGATGTACTAGCCCATAAGTGTTTGCTACAGCCAAGAGCCATTGCCTATGTCCATTCAGTGGATTTACAGTATCCCATTTTTCATAAACAGTCACCTGTTAGAGACTATTAAAACCACATTAACAGTTACTGCCATTCTGTGGCTAGTGGGGCAGCATGACCATCAGTTCTGAAGCCTGGTGGGCAAATTGAGAGATTTAATCAAAGTTTTGGCTCCAAAATAAGACCAAAGGCATTCACACTGTATCACAGTAGCATTCTGTGTCTACAATGCTGGAATAGTGAACATAAGAGAAGAGAAATGTAACAAATACACAGAAATTGCTAAAAGCTGCCATTGTTACAGTTCACACATTTTAAGAGAAGAAGGAGATGAATCAAAACCTGAGATTATTTTCCACAACAGCTAGAAGACTGAGTTCTGCAGAATTCCCAAATCCTCACTAATTCAAAATACCTCACAGTCACCGCTATATTCAAACTTGACACCCTAAACAAAAGCTTCATTACATTTGGAGGAGAAACAAGATAGTAGAAGTAGCTACTTTCTGGTTAGCAGCATAAGATCTAGCAGCTATAGCTCAAACTCTCATTTTCTGGGTTTTCTCAGCCTTAAAATGGACATCTGTACACTAAATTCATTGTTATATTTAAAATGCCTCACTGGTTATCATTCTACTCTTGGTGCCAAGAAAAAAAATTACCCCAAAACAACAAAGCCACCAGAATTAGCAAAATTCTGCACCTCAAGCACAGCTGTGATTATTCAGCTATGTTACAGTCAGTGCCTGATTAACTTTTGCTTAGTTTTACTTACTTTTTTCTTTTAAGATACTAACAGAGAGCTCTACCCAATTCCAAAAGACTCCCAAGAGAAAGGAAGCCAAATAGCATCATTAAGAGCAAAGAGAAAAATTTAGGTGCTTATATGAAAAAACAACCCAGAGAACGAGTGGGAGGAAAACCCCCTCAAGGTTTAGTTTCACAGACTCCCTGCCATCTTCTGACTCCCTCCGTTTATTTCTCCCTATCTCTCTTGAAAGAGAAAACATTTATAGAGGGTTTTTTTGCTTTTTGAAGTGGACATTAACAGTTCCATCAGCATTTTATCCAATGTTGCATTAGCTCCTGCTTAATTTTACTTTCTTCACTTTGTAAGGTGTTTAGCATTGGTTCTTAGTACACATCCTTTTAGCTGTGAGTTGAATGTCATTTTA
>JAVSBS010020351.1:15336-34782 GCA_033124195.1 Coracias cyanogaster | reverse complement strand
GGGCCCACAACTCAGGCCCCAGCACTTCAGGTGCCCAAAACTGAGTACAGTACTCAAGAGGTAGCCTCACCAGTGCCCGAACTATTTGGACAATGCAACTGAAGCTGAGCATTTATTTAAAAAAAAAAAAAAGTGTATAAATGTTTGCTGCTCTCCATGACAGTTTTTGGAAAACCTTCTTCTACCCAGCACTTTACACCAACTGATGTACAGACAGCTTAAATTATTTTCCCCCATGGGAAAATGTCTTAAAATAGTATCTTAAATGACTGACACCAGTCCCTCACAGACCTGTCATATCATTACATTAATAAACATATTTTTTCCTAACTAGTGTATTTTCTTGTATATTAACTAGGAAAACTAGATATTAAAACATGGAAGCATCTATTTACAGCATTAAAACTCATTATATCTTAACAGAAAATACACTGCTTTTAATTCACTTTTGAAGCTGGTAAGATTTCAAATGGACAAGATTTCTAGAAAAGGTTTATTTGTTCAAATTTTGTAAAGCTACATACACACAACTGTATCTAAAGGTGTCAAGAGGATGGGGCCAGTCTTTTTTCAGTGGTGCCCAGCGACAGGACAAAGGGCAATGGGAACAAACTAGAATACAGGAGGTTCCACCTAAACATATGGAAGAAATTCTTTACTGTGAAGGTGATGGAGCAGTGGAACAGGCTGCTGAGAGACGTTGTGGAGTCTCCCCCTCTGGAAACTTTCAAAAACTGCCTGGATGCATTCCTGGGAAAGCTGCTCTAGGTGAACCTGCTCTGGCAAGGGGGTTGGACTGGATGATCTCAAGAGGTCCCTTCCAATCCCTACCACTCTGTGATTTATAAATTGGACACCTTCTCCTAACAAAATTTAAATTATGTGATGGGGGGTTGACAAAGACTAACGCAATGTCCTAATCCAGCAGTAAATTTGTATGCAAAACATCCAAAAATTTCCCACAAATCAAAGAATCAATGGCTCTCAGGAAATATTTCGCACTTGAAGTCATAAAGTGTCTTCTGTATTACCTCTTGGTAATGCAGATTTTGGTGCAAATATTCTGTCACAAGAGGCAAGGTAAACAGGTGCACTAAAAATTAATCTTAAAAAAAAATACAAAAGCCCATAGTGATAAGATTCACTTCTAAAAAATGCTATTACTTCTTTCAAAAAAAAATTCATCAATACTTCCTTAAGAGCAGCTATTCTGAGAAAACACTTGTAAAAGATAGCTTAAAAACTAAGACTGACTGTGTTATAATTGAAACTTCCAGGTAGTACTACTGAATGCAACTAATTAACTGACTGTAGCCATACTTAAATGTAAAACAACACAAAAAAAATAATAATACTAATCCCAGAGATTAGTGTGTTCCAAAAGAGTGAAATTCTTGATCCTTTGGGTTTCAGTCTGAAATAAGCCTCCTAAAGCAACATTAACTGTGCAGCTGTTTATCTCAGCTCCATGGGCCCAGTCTCATTCAGGGCAGACCTTTTGTGGAGCTGACCACAGCCATTACACAGTTGTTCTCATTGCAGAGCTGGGTGCAATGGCCTGGGCAGTTCCTTGCAGTTTTATATTTCCATATCGTAATTAATAAGTGTGCTTATACAGCAGAGCTATGGACCACAACCACCTACTCGTGACAAAGCTGATGAAATAACAAAAGCTCCAGACACTGTCTACCTTGTAACACAAACTGGGAGCTTTGTCATTTTCACCCGTTTCCTGCTTAACAAAAAGACATTAAATCCCATTAAAAGAAGGGTAGAGAACAACTGGTTCTGCATATGCTGCCTATCCTACAAAAACTGGGGCCCTGAATCCTTTCTTCTAATGTATGAACCATTGCACTTAAAGCAGAAGTTACAGTAAAAGCAGTATCTTCAAATCCTACCTGAACTTTATTGGCTTGAATCAATACTTTTTTTTTTAACTAAATCCCTGTGAGCTTTAAAGAAAAATTGCAGTAAATTTAGACTCGGGATAAGCACTACTTAGCAACAACTAAAACACCAGAAAATTATTCTCATACTAAATCTAAAACACAGCCCTGTACCAGCTACCAGGAAGACTATTAACTCTATCCCAGCCAAAAGCAGGACACATGACAATTTTTCAAAGATATTACCATGTCTCCCATGAGTTCTGCTTTCACAATCCTCGCTCCTAGTCTGTTCATCTCCTCTCCACTTAGGACCCGAGGAGGCTCATCCTTTGATGCGTATCTGTAAAACACCAGCAGCATTAAACCCGCTAAAAAACAATGCAGTATTCACCTCTGTAATTAATTATTACATCCCTACTGTACTGGTACATGTGCTCCTACTGTCTAAATAATTGATAACGAATTATAAAAATATATTTGCAGTCAGAAGTTGCCAAAAACTCTGAAACCGAAAGGCTTGAATGAAATTTTCATGCGGTATGTTTCCTTTCACTTTTGAGATCAATTAAAATGAAAAGAACTATCTATGAACATTTTCTCCACATGAAAAAACAGTGAAAAGCCAGTAGCAGGTATAAACAGACAACAAATAATGAAAAGAGGAGCAGAAAGAGTAATTTAACCCACTTTGTAATTCTCCTTTCTGGCTTTGGTCATGCTTTTACTACGCAGCTCCAGCAAAATCATCCATTTCTCAGTTCTCCTCCTGGATGCCAAATGGCCTTCCAGCTCTTGAGAACTACTTATATGCCCATACTTACCTGCTCACAGGACAATCTTTGCTTCTACAGACGCATGGCTGATAGGGTAGAGTCGTCATGGAAAATTAACTGGTGCAGTTTTTAAAATATGAAGTCTCCCTAGAGAAGCTACAGCTAGTAATAAATAGTACTGTACCTTCATTTTAATATTAAAAGGTCAGCATATGAGTTCTTATGATAATAAAAAAGGT
Source organism: Coracias cyanogaster (assembly GCA_033124195.1). Lineage (NCBI taxonomy): Eukaryota > Metazoa > Chordata > Aves > Coraciiformes > Coraciidae > Coracias > Coracias cyanogaster. The sequence goes on along the minus strand of JAVSBS010020351.1, from coordinate 31,878 downwards.
CTCTAAGAATTAATGCAAAGAGGCATCAAATAAGTCTGGCTCTTTTCCTCTAACCCTAGGAAAGACCAAAATCAACTCTAAAAGTAAAATATCTAACACAAAAGAGACATCAGAATACAGTTACGATATTGGTTCCTGCTATTAAAAGAGAGAATTCACTCACTACTCCATATGGTTAAACCCTGCAGGATTTGAAGATAAGGAGAACTTTGAAAATGGCATCATCTTTAACTGCCAGATCTCCCCAGCCTTGAGGAAATTACAAAAGTTATTTTCATCTGTTTTGAAGATGCCGAATCCAAACCCCAAAAGCTCAGAAGAAACATTTATATTAAGTTCACCAGAAATAGAATCCTCAAAGATGAAGTTCTCACTTCTCCTTAACCCATATTTTTCAGATCAAGCCAGTAAAGGTGCAAGAGGTGTTCATTACTTCATACATGCTTTTTTAAAGCAGTGCTAGCGCTTGAATAATCTTTTTAAGGCTAGAGACATTGTTTTGATTTGCTTTTTATCTTGTCTCAAATCAAACTCTGAAGCAGTCACATTATTAAGTGTGATTTTCAGCAAACACTAGCTGGATGGACTTTTCCTCTGGGGAGATCCCTTGGACATCTAATCAGCACTTTTAATTAACCTGTGTCATAACTGTCCAAAACACTTTGATTTATAGGCTGAAGAAACTCTCTCTGCGTTTTAGAAGAGATAAAACTTTAAAGGTACATTGTCAGCAGGAGAGATGAGGAACTGAACCAGCAACACCTATTAATCCAAGCCTTCACATCAATGAAGATTTACTTTTTGTAACTGACTGACAATACCACTGAATGAGTACATGTATTACAAGACTCGAAACTTTATGAAGAAAAAGAAAGCTGCATCTTATAAATTATTCCCAACAGATAACTACCCCACATATCCAAACCTGAGATGTTCCAAAAGACAGAATTTTCTACAAAATTCTACCAAAAAAAGGCAATGCTCACTGAAAGAAACAGGAAGCCAGGTCATACACAATCTCAAACACAGAGAAGCATAGGAGTTAATAGTCATGATAAAAAAAATGTGGAAATAAATAAGTCAATAAGCAGAGGCTATATGGTTTTCCAGGCCTAAGTAATCTTCACTGTACTAATAAATCAGCTGTGTAATTGTATTGGCTAAGAAATATAATTAAAATATCAAAGAAGATGCACAATTGGGTTTAATAGTACTAAAAGAGAAAACACATGCAAAAGAAAATACCAGCTAGTTTCTATGCTTAGTTCTCTTCTGCGAGGAAAAGAAAAGAATTATCTTTTCTATCATACTAATTGAATTCTTTTGAACTTGAATAAGCAACACACTTCCGTACACAATCTAGTTTCCCTAATTTGCAGCTCTGCCCAATTACAATTAGCATTGCACTTACTACATGTGGTAACTACAAGCGAAAATGTACAGCTTTTACACTTGCATTTTAAAAAGTGAATCACCATTTTTTAACAACAAGAACATCAAAATAGGTAAAGGAATAAAGGAACAGCCACTCCTTTTAAGATAACAAAAAAGAGGCAATGGTATCGCTAACTTCTACTCAATAATTACATACTCTACTAGGTCTGGCTGGGATGGAGTGAACGTTCTTCACAGCAGCCCACATGCTGTCATGCTGTGGACGTAACTGGTGACGTGTTGGTAGCACACCAGTGTTTTGGCTGTCGCTGAACAGCGATTACACAGCCTAAAGGCTTTCTCTGGTTCTCACTGTGCACCCCAAGCAAGTAGGCTGGGATGGGCAAGAGGCTGGGAGGGGCAGAGCCAGGACAGCTGACCCAAACTGGCCAAAGGGCTGCTCCATGCCACACAACATGCTCAGCAATAAGAGCTGGGGAGTGCAGCCTTTCCAAAGCAGCTGCTGCTCAGACACTGGCTGGGCATCAGACTGCTCTTGGGAGGTGTTGAGTGAGTGACTGCCTTTGCATCCCTCATTTTTGCCTCTTTTCTTCACTTGTCAAACTCTTTATCTGATACACCAGTTTTCCCTCCCTTGTGCTCCTCTGATTCCCTCCGCAGGAGAAAGAACAAGCAAGCAGCCGGGTACGTGCTTAGTTGCTTGCTGAGGTCAACATGAAAAGCAACACCGAGTTCCACAACTTCCCTGTCCCACTCCCCAGAAAAAAACGAACAAACCCCAAGCAACAAGGTGCAGAAGGTACAGGGTCTCTCTCATTTAGTTTCTGCATTTTGGACCAGTCCAGACCAGTATCTCACTCCAGTTAAAGTACACTGGATGTCAGAACTCCTGTTTGTCATCAGCTGTACAAGACAGGTGTTAGATCGTGCTTTCTCCTTATGGAAGTCATGGAGGAAACAAAACTGAGAACAAAGGTAGATTTACTAAAAGATTTTATGCCACTTACACTGATTATTTGCTGCTAATCAGTGAAGGTTTTGGGTTTTAAGAAGTGCTCGATATTTAACATGAAAGATAAGACTCTAATCACACATAATCATGCCTTTTTATGTGCACAATAAAGAAGCTTCTTAACAGAGACATCTAGTTCTGAGTGTATATTTTCATGGAGTCTGTGCCTGAACTGCAGCGCAGATGTACTCCCCCAGCTCACCGCAGCATCCCTCCTTATGTGAATACCTCCATTTCCTTATGGAAAACAATGCACTACCCAAGGCAGGCAGAAAACAACTGTGGATCGTGCAGACCTTGAACAAAGTCATGAACAAACCAAAACCAAGAGCTGAGCATAGGTTCCAGCTCAAACACACCATGAATCATTCTAATTAGAAGTTTACAAAGTGCATTTAAGTGGTAAACCTCAGGCACTTCAGGGCAATAACTGTCTGAGCAATATCTAGAAAAAGGAAGAGGATCACTAAATCCAAATGTCTCATAACATCTCATACATCACAGGTTTAATGCTACAAGATATTTTTTTCAGAGTAACTACAACAACTATAAAGATACGTTTCTCACTTTCCAGCAAAATAATACCTAGGCAAATACTAAAATAAACAATAAACCAAGACATGACAAACACTTATGAGTGCAACTTCCCATAATGCATACAAACAGTTCATGCCAGAACCGGGAACTACTCCTGCCATGATGTATACTCAAACTCATGCTTTTTTTTTTTTTTTAAATCTATTAGATTAAGCGAACACCATGCAAACAATTTATCTTTCTGCTATCAAAGAAAATGTAAACTTAACTGGCTCCTATCAAAATTGAAAATTTAGCAAGTAAAATCTGGAAAAAATACCCATCCTATATAATATAAAAAATTGTGTAGACCTAAGCTGCTTGTTTCTGGTCAGGCACTACTCATTTAATGTACAATCTTCCTTTGCAAATACACAGTGAGGTATCTGCAAGTACTATAGGTAAGAACAGTTCTAAATAAAATAAATACTTCTAAGTTATAGTCTTGTTATTAGAATCCAACAATTAAAAGTGAATTCATAACTCCACCATAAGAAGTTTTTTCTGCAAATAACTGACATAAGCATATAAGAAAAACGGAATTATACTTGATCATATTTCGTTAAATGCTCCTTCCAACTAAATTATATCATCCTTCTTACATACTCCAACCAAGAATATTTACTTGCCCAGCTTTCCCAAGCAATTAAATACCATCCTGACTATGGAATACTTCTGCACATGCCTACCTATTATTGGGAAGATCTGAAGGCAAGCACTCACAGCAACAACTACACTCATCTCACTGGAAGAACCAGGAAGCTGGTACTACAGAAGGACAGGTGGCCTCAAGTAGAGCAAAAGCTCAGTTCTCTGCAACTTACTTTTCTGACCATCTCTCCTTACTAGTCTCTGTTGTCTTTCATGAAAGCAAGTCAAGCAAACCAAAATTCCTATCATGTACTAGTTTGCATTTCCCTTCCCGTTCCTATTCACCTTTTCCACAGAATTGCACTTTTCTAATCAAGATCATCTACTATTTTTCATATGCTACTGCTTTAGCACATGAGTTCTCATAGGTGGCATGTCTGTCCCTGCTCTACTAATTATTTCGGGTTTTAGTCAGCATTTTTTAACGTTTCAAGTCTGTCTTTTATAAATTCAACAACAGAAGGATATTCTTTTGCAGGTTTTTTGCCTAAGATGTCGATTTTACTGCAGCATAAACTAACACTTAGAAAGAAGCAGAAAATAACCTACTTTAGCTGCCCCTAGCTGGAAGGCTAGCCTCCTCCTAACTAAAGGGATCTGATACGATCAGATCAAATACTGTCACAAAAAAGAGAGAGTTTCCGGTATACTTTGCCATGAAAAATACAGCAAATAAAGACAAGTGAGGGTGTTTGCAAAATACCTAGAACATGATGTTTTACTGTCAGGTAACATTTGTCTCTTCTCAGGGATATCACTTGGGTACTCCTGTTGCGACTCCTCTTTTTCATCACTTGGAGTTCTTTTCCAACTATTATCATCAATTTGTTGCCTAGTACCTGACGAATTCTGATCAGACATTAATTTCTCAATATTATCTTCTCTGTGTGCTTTGGTCCATGGTGCAGTATCCTCACTAGGTTTCTGGAAACGACTGCTCAAAGAGCTGTGACCCAACATATTTGAAGAGGACTGCTGTGACTTGCAATCTCTAGGTGCATTATAAGATGATAAATCATCTTCAGAGGGTTTCAGAAATTTGTGTTTCATGTTGCTTAGAGATGAACACTTTTCCTGACTTCGTTTTTCATCTGAGTGTTTTTCTGCTTTGAAGCTATAGCCTCTCAACACTGAGTCCATGCTACTGTGTCCACGTTCTTGGTCTTCTCTTGACGTATCTCTTTTGTAACCTTTGTCTTCTTGTGCCCATCCCTTGCCATACTTCTCCCTAGTATGGCCTCCAAATATGTTCCTATTTCTATCATCTTCATCTCGTGTGTCCTTCTTCACAGGCTGTTCTTTCTTCTCCTTCTCACTTTCTGAATAGTCTGTTCTCTTCCATCTTCCACTTCCATAAAAGTTTTCCTTTCTGGATGCAACTTTTTCAGCTTCTTCTAATCGTGACTGAAATGCTTCCATCGACTATAAGAAAGAATTAAAAAAAAAAATCATACTGCTTTTAAGATCATGAGATATTGTGAAGCTCCCTACGAAGTATTACAAGAAAAGCATCATTCTGTGAAAATGAGTCACTGTGCAAAGGGTAAAGCATGAGCCGTGGAGCGGAAAGAAACCAGAAGTCCAATACAAAAGCACTGGGCTGAACTTGCAGCCCTCCTGTCTAAGCTGCTCTGTTGAGAAGACTTTCTGATCCCTTCTCTTGGACTATTTCTAACTTTCATCCCATGGCTTTAAAGTAGGTGCTAAAGCACTCCTGGGAACAGGGACTAGAGCCTCAGAACTGTTTTCTCCTGGCAACCTGGAGATTAGTGGCTTGAGCTAGGGAGAAAGGCTTCCTCTTTCTTACTCATTAACTTTGCATTTATGCTCACCAGATGCTCAGCTTCCATAGAACCAATGGACATCCCCAATAAACCATTTTACACTCTAGTTAAACTCTTAAGAACACAAGAAAGTGGGTTCAAAAATCTTTAGCTTGAAACAGGCTTTGAACTCCTGTATCTGGCTTTCTGGACAAATACTCTATCCATTAGGCAATCATGCAAAATGTGCACTGTTCTTCCCTCTTTTGAGGCAAATTAAAAGCCACCAATTTTATTTTCTTTTTTCCTCAAAACATTACATACTGAAGTAAATCAGGCAAAAATCTCCTTCAATCACTATCCTGTACTTCAGGAGCCAGAGTGTTTCATGCTGTTTGAGCTCCAGTTTCATAAGAAAGATTCTTAAAAATAATATTCTTTACTGTCACTGGCACTGAATAATTTTACTAGCGCTGACCATGTTGGTTTCAACACTCAGGAGTGACTACAGTTCAGTTCAAATACAATAGTATGAAGTCATACTGTCTTATTCAAGATTTCCACCTCCAAACCAGCCTAATAAAAAAACCCACAGAAAAATCATAGGTAACACTATGGCCAAGATTTAACACCCCACACCTTTCACCAATGCTTTTAAAGACAATAATATAATGGGGGGGAGGGGGGGAAGGGCTTTAAAGAGTTAATCTTGTTATGATAGACTATTTGATTTAAAATAAGATTTGAAGACTTCTAAACCCTTTAGAAGCAAGAAGCTTTCTCTATATATCTGGATCGAGCAGATCACAAGTGGCCAGAAGATTCATATTTGGTAAAATCTGACACAGCTCTTCAAATTATCTTAGCATTACTATTATCCACAACACACATTATTATCTGCTACATGCAGAACAAAGCATATTTTCTAGGATACATTACTATTTTGGAAACCCCTAGGTACTTTGTAACTGGGATCATTTGAACCTCCTGATGTAGAAAAGTATTTTAAACCTGTAATAGGATACTATATATTAAAAAAAAAGTTTAACCAAAAAAAAGATATAAAAGGCTGGGTAGCTTTAAATTCTTTAATCACTTGAGAGAAGCTTCAGAGGTTGGTTTTTCCTACTTCTTTCCTGATGTCTTACACTACACATGAAGTAATTGTGCCTTTACATGAAAGTAATCTTTTCCAAACATCTATTAATATGAAAAAAAAAAAAAAATTTGAAGATCCTTACCCCATATCTCTCAGCTACAATTTCCTCAAAATTTCGTTTCTCTCGCTCAGCCTGCTCCTTCATCCTTTGGTATGACTTTCGTAACCAACTTAATCCAGCATCTTCTACCACTGTAACTAAAGTAGAAAATAATGAGGTCATAGTTTTATAGCTTATTAACTGGATTCTGTATGTGCCATTAAAACTTCACCTAAATTTAGTGCAAAAATTAAAGGGGTGCAGAAAAGAAAAACAAGAAAAACAATACAACTACATGTTTTTATAAGTTAATGGTGGATATACCTCAGTAATACCACTGATTCAATTTAAGCTTCTCCATTTTATTTCAGAATACAACAAGCAGTTCCCAAGACAGGATTGGCACATGAGTTGTAGGGGTTTTTATGAAACTAAAGAACCTTCTCATTGTTTCCATTTTCTGTATTTGTTCTTTGGCATACCCCTTATATACAGACAAGTGCATTCCCCTTCTCAGAAAATTAATGAGTAACCCACTGATTTCCATTTGAGAAGCTAGCAGAGGTCTTCATGTTCAGGACACGCACTCACTGATGCCTGTCACCTCTTACAGATGGCAGATCTCTGCAACTCCTGAAGTGGGCACAAGGCTAACGGTTTGTGGGACAAACTGGCCACAGGGAAAGACTCCCAAAGAGAAAACCCAGGGACCCTGCTGTTCCCTGCTGACAGAATACAAGGACCCTTCTTATCAGATAATAAATGCTTCATAGCATTACATAAAACATTTTTCTAACTGCTCTTGCTGGTAATAGGCAGGATAACCTTAGGGTAAGGCAAGAAGTAAAAAGGTTACAGAAATAATATTTTTCACAAACTGCATCTGTAATGTACTTCATTTTAATGTGACTCAGAATTCTGTGGTTGAATATTTTAAAACTATAATTTGTGTAATGGAATGAAAGGAACCAAATGAAATTACAGTAATTTATCCTGTCTTGGTTAAATCGTGCTTTCCTTTAATTAGTTCAAAATGAAGAATTTCTGTAAAGATATTGAAGGTCAAACCATTCAAGATTAAAAACCAGTGAAGAGAAATTTTGCAAAACAACATACTATGATATTAACCCAATATTCAATACTGAATCTTCACCCAAATTTTACTTTATTACATGTTATTCATAATCTCTAATCAACATTCTGGTCTCTGTGTTGTGAGAATATTTCATCAGAAATTTGAGATTATCAAAAGAAGTTTCTGTTTACCTTTCTTAACAGAACCTGCTTCATCCTTCTCTGGTGGCAAACCTGTACCACCATCTTTCCAATAGGGATTGAGTTCTCTTTCAGACAGCATGGCCTAAAACAGAAATAATTTTTATGTGTGCATAGTATATGGTGTGCACTTTCAAGAATATTTTATATTATTCTTCACTGGATTATATTATACTATATACTATTCACTGGACCATATGTATTGGACTCATATTATTCATATTCAGTTCATTGGTTCATTCATCACACAAAATTTAGCAAGACGCAGAAAAAGGTTGATATATTAATTCCTCCTACCTGCTCAAGTTCTTGAGCTTTCTGGCGCTCTAATATTTTTTCTTTGTGTCTTTCACCTTTGACAGCTGCTACGGACGTGGTTTTCAATGACATGAAGTCTAAATTCATCCATTCTTCTCTCTTTAAAATAAAAACAAAGAACCATTGCTCAGACCTCCAACAAAAGCATAGCCCAGGTACAAATCAAATGAAATCTAACCACTGCAACTACTGACAAATGTTACTTACAATAAACAGTACAGGTTTTATAAACACATAGGAAACACTTTAATGAAAAGTAAATATGATTTTAAGAACCCCAATCTTTCATTTAATATTCACTTACACAAATTTCATAACTGTCTTTCTATAACTTGAAATACATCTTCACAATGTATTTAAGACACAAGTAAACATGCGAACTGCATAGACTTATGATTTGCTTAAACAAACACTGCACATCTAGATCAAATCCTTTTCATCTTGCAAATTCTGACTTCATGCATCTCTTCTAGCATATATAAAATTTGCAATCAGTAACTGAGTATAGTTCATACCTCAGACATCTAGGCACTGACTCCAGCCTCAAATTAAACAGTTACACATCTAAAATCTTTGAACTGTACCCACAATAACACGTAGAAACTACATTTACAAAACCTAAGCTGGACAAAGGATGTTTTAAAAAAATGAAGACTACTCTCCAAAAAAAAGCAGGATATAAAAAGTCTTGTTATACCTACTACGTTTATACGTGTAAAACCTGAAGCCTCAAAAGCAAGCAGTGACATACACATTATAAACAACTACTCTACAAAAACAAGGATTGGGAAGACTTCTGTGCATAGTATAGCAACCAAATGACAATATTACACCTATTTTGAAACATGTCATTGCAGAAGAGACTTCATATCTTCAGCAGGGTTCAAGTCTGAGTTGTTAGTCCGAAAAGATGCTATATGCCACACTTTCTCTGTTACTTAAAAACTCTATTAGGCAAGATAATATAACACCAGAGAGTTTCAGAGCTGAAACACAACATTCCGCTTTTCAGATCTCCTCTAAGAAAGACAAGGAACTGAAAAATAATCTATCTTCAAGTGACTCAATACTATCTATGCCCACATTAGCAAGCAATGTGGATCAACAGAAATGGATGTGTACGGGACCTCTTGAGGTCATATGGTCCAACCTCTCTGCTCAAGCAGGGACACTTAGAGCCAGTTACCCAGGACTATGTCCCAAGGGCTTGTAAATATCTCCAAGGATGGAGATTCCACAGCCTCTCCAGGTAGCCTGTGCCAGTGCCACCCTCACAGTAGAACACTGTTTCCTGCCGTTCAGACTAACTCCTGTGTGTGTTTGTGCCCATAGCCTCTGGCCCTGTCACTGGGCACCACTGAAGAAAGCCTGGCTCTGTCTTCTATGTAGGCTTCAGATCTGAGGTTTGGGGATTTTTTTTTGTTTGTTCCTGTCTTCTTTTTTTTTTTTTTGGTCTTTTTTTTTTTGTCTTTAAGTAAACAGACCGGTCTCAGGGAGCACCTTAGGTGCACTTTGAGAACATACCTTCTATTTTAACTTCATCCAACAGGAAATGGATTTACACGCTCCAAGATTTCTTCATAATGTGAGCCAAAATACAAAAAGTAGGGATGACCAGCAAATTCCTTTCAAAAGCACACTCTTCGTCCAAAAATAGACAAACCCAGGGTACACATTATACAAGAAATGCTTTGGAAAAACTGGTTTTGCAGTACAAATTATCATCACATACATAAGGATTTATATTTCATTGTCTGTAAAATAGGTTTTGCTCAACACAGGGCAAAAGCGCTGTCAAGAAACCTAAGCACGTTTCACAATTGTTCATGCTGAATTTATTTCTGGAGTAGTTACCAGAATGCTCACCTGCAGGGAGGGTTCTTTCACAGCATCTGATTGCTTGTTGACCTTCCAAGCCTTTTCTGTGTTGTCTGACTGTGACACATTTGACTCAACCCATTCAACTGAAGAATCCTAAAAACAGTTTAATGTGAAGAATAATAACAACACCTTAACACACTATTGTATGTTGATAAAATGCAATACTTACTAGGTATATTGATAATCAGAATTGATCTTGATTAGCATTACTAATATAATACTGTTTATTATTTTAAAATACTGATAATAAAAGTAGAATATTGATATTCCTATAGGAGATTGTTTTCATGATCAAAACACACTACCATACTTCATCAGCACATCACAGTATGTAACGCTAGTTTATACTCGCACTTTATTAGCATAACACTGCTAAAGTTAGAACTGGTAGAATAAAACCAAACCCAATTATTTTTATGGCATTACAAAAACAAAATTTTAAAAAAAGGAAAGGTAAATTCATTCCTAAGTATGTTTTACATTAAAGAAGTAAGATCAGTTACATAGAATATCAAGCCCTGTGCATGCCATCTCCTATTTTCATATTCAACTTCCCACACTTGCACTTCCACACTGCAATTTTAATACTTGAAGCAAACAGGACTCCATAGAAGAGAGTTTCTCTGCTCTTTACATGAGCCTGTCATAGGAATAACAAATTTTGGATTGAAGGTATCAGCCTTCAGGACTTCAGTCAATCTTCAGGACTGTGTTGTATCCTGGGACTCACTGATGTGATCTGAGGGGTTTTGATGACTCCCATGGGAAATGTGGGATACTTGTGCCACAATGAAAAGCATAATTCACCTCTGATATCAGTCCCTGGAAAACAAATTTCATCATACTGAAATGTTCCTTTACTCAATAAAAGAGAGTCTCCAAAAACAAAAAGTTACAGTGCTACCAAAATGCTGGGAGGATGTTTTGCACAACATGGCCAAAAAGCAGCACCCAGATTTCTAATGCAGTCTCTGGACTGTTTTGCCAGAGTGCCCCTCAACGTGAAGGCATCTGTTTACAGATTCAAATGCTCAAGTTTGAGCCTTCCTTCAGATCTACATACAAGTCCCATGTTGTTGAGAATTTCCATGGTTGAGCATTCATGGAAAAAGGCAGTAGTAACTCATGCTTAAAATCAAAGTCAAGTATTTGCAATTTTAGACTCATCATTCTACCCTATACCACTGGCTACAGGGAACCTACAAATTTTTCCACTCTGACCTAGAATGAAGATTTTTATTCAATTTTTTTTCTGCTGAAAAACAATAAAACCTCTAGTTCCTAAGGAGTGAATTCAATACTATAAAGTGCACATCCACTTATATAACAGTTCATTTTCAACTGATTAAACACTCAGTATATTAAAAAGACAAACTTTGTCCATTTTTCCCAACAGAAAATGGCAAGAATGAGTCTTAATTTTACTAACCATGTGTACCAACAGAGACTAAAATGGTGCAGGTTTTAAAAACGCCATTTGAAGCATGTTAAAGTTTATTACCTACCGAAGAACTATCAAGTAAGTCATCCTTCTTTTCTGATTTTTGTTTCTTATTTTTCTTCTTTTCTTTCTTAGCTTTTTTTGAATGTTTATCCTTTTTCTTTTTTTTCTGCACAGAATGCTCCTAAAAGTACATGTTTATAAATGAGACCCAGTAAGCCAAACCACCCACATACAAGAAAAATCATCACAACCTACCTACCAAACCACATTGAAAAAGGTAAAACACACACAGTTGGACACATTTTACTTCTACTATCTATCTCCTTTCTCTTCTACTGAAGTGGGGAATGAGGAGGGCATGCTTCATATCCACAATCAACTTTTCTTCCCCCTCTCAATAGCCTTTTCACTGGAATGGAGGCACTAAAAATATACATAGTGTCTTCTATACTGCATTTATTTCAGTCAAATCTATTTCCTCGGGAATCACTGCACCATCAATACACATCTGTCCTTTGATTAAATATGTGCACAGATTTCTATACTAAAAGAATGGGATATTTAGAGGTTGCATTAAGGCTTCTCCTGTGAATGACTGCAAATGGGACTGCTACAAAGGCCTGGATCCTCCAGATTTCTTCCCATGGGACTATTCTTGCCTGGCAGCAGCTGCTCTTCTCTGTTTGGTAGAAATTAAAGCTGGAATTGAATGACAGAAATTTTCCTCTTTGGGAGTAAAATATTATTTCCACTTAAGAAAAGGCCAATATCAAAGCATAAAGAATTCAGAAATCAGGAGGTTTTTAAAGATGATCTTAAAGCCCTCAAACCCTTCTGTTCAGACAAAAGTGCTGTAAAGCTAACAACACAATTCAACGATTTACAATTCTGTCACCTTTTCCAGTTGTTCCACACGTTCATTCACATCAGCAAGCATCCATGTATCTTCACCTCGTAGATGCTTTAGTAGCTTGTGCCTCTGCTCCTTTTCATAATCAATTTTGGCCTAAGATGAAGAGAGAAGAAATAACCAGGTGGAGTTCAGTAGCATTTACTTGCAGACAAACCACACTGACACAACCATGCACAGTGTTGACAACTGTGCTTGAGAAGTTTTCCTTTCAGTGGACTGCAGTAAAAATACAATAAAAATACTTCTGGGTTACATGTTAAAGGGGAAATTTGGCTAAAACATATTATGCACCCTCCCTTCTCATGCTACAGCTCTAGCACAGACTGCATCCTATAATCCTAAACAAGAGTGACATAAAGACATTCAACTTCTTTTTCATTCCAAGAAGTATTCTGTTCTTACAACCTTCATTAACTGGATATGACATATAATATGATATGATACTGTAAGATATAGGATATGATGGACTTCTGATTTTCTATTTCAAAAAATTCTCATGGCAATTACTCCATTGCAAAGCACAGCTCACTGTCTGTTAATCCGGGATGTTAGCAAGCCTATCTTTGTGCATATTCAACTTTGACATTATCTCAGCCAGGTGCAAAACTTGAAACTGCAGAAATTCAAGCTCTCAAGGAGTATACAAGTATATAAAACTTAGCATTTGGGGCTGCAGAATGTTCTTCTCTTCCTGGTTATGGAGATAAAACTAGAAATACTTTTACCACCACTTCTGAAAAAATAATCATCACTGCAGACAGTTTCAATTCTTGAAAAGGAATTTTATAAACCACATCAATAAAATAATGATCTTTTCAGTCTCTGGCGTACCCTCTATTACTTTCAGCAGAAACACGACTTTCACAAACAAGTTTACTGAAATATAACTTGCCATTGGAAAACTCTTTATTTCAAAGTGCAATATATCACCACACATGATTAAACAGGAGAAAAGTTGGTTTACAGTATTGCAACCCTCATTTTGTGTGAGATAAATCTTGCAAGTTTGAGCTTACTTTTGGATTTTTGTTTGTTGGGGGGGAGGATTTTTGGTTTGTTTGTTTTGTTATTTAGTTTGAATAACTGAAGTCACAGCAAAAACTAAACTTGGAGTTTGATTTTCATCCTGAACCACTGAGTTTTACCAGAAAGTATCTCCAATCATAAGCCAAGAGATCACATAAAAATTTTAAAAAGAGCAATAAAAAAGAAAACTAGCTCATAATGTAGGAGTGCTGTTGTATTGCAGAACATTGTCATTAGCAATATTGGAAGTGGTACAAAGAACAAAAAAAATCAAAATAATACACATCTGTGCCCAAATAAAACGCTCTTTTAAACCTTCATCATCTACTTTCTTAGAAGCCCCAGGTAACAGACTTTGTAATGTACTTAAAAGCAAGCAAAGCAAGACTTAACTTCAAAAGAAGAGACTTTTCAAAACCAGAACCAAAACCAGTTTGAGTCAGCTCAAATAAAAAGGCCAAGACTGGGACTTCCATCTCTAGAATGAAGCTCACGGTCTACAAGGGTAAATGCTACATCTGAAAATTCAAAAGGCAGGGATAAAGAAAGAATGAATTAAAAGCACCTTGAGATGTTTATTCCAGTATCAAAACACTTTTCCAGTTTATAAACAAACAAAACAACAAAAGAATAATCAGGACTATAATTCAGTAAAAATGAAACAGCTGTTAAGCATAGCAGAGGGTAACCAAAACCACCTAGGACTCCAAAAAAATGCAGGTATATTTCCTGCTACCTCTCCATGGTCCAGAAAGCTCACTGGCTAGCCCTGGCCACCCGATGACATCGATCCATCTGGGGACAACACCCTTGAAAGCTCACGGGGAAATCACCGACTGGTATTTTCTGTTCCCTTCCATATAGATGACAATGACCCTCCTGTCTTAAAAATATATGCATCTGTCTAAAATACAGTAACTAAGCATTCCACATTCATGGACGAGTGAAGTGTAATAACCTTGGCTGTGCAACTCACAAAATGTCTACAAGCCACACATTCACAAAACTTAACTTTATAACTGGACAGAGATGAAACAGTGGTGATAAAGGGAACTTGAATACAGTTCTAGATGGGAAAAAAACACAGCAAAAACATACTTCAAAACTACTTCCTCCACAAGTACACACAAAACGTTGCCAGGATTTAGACTGGGAAAAGGACAGGCTTTCTGCATACTCCATTTCACTTCTGGTTGAGAAAGACCTGCAGCTGGAGTTAACAGATCCTTTCCACCCCTTTAGCAGCTCCTGGGCAAAAAAATCTATAAACACTTCAAATAAAGGTCAGTCAAGATCTGCTTGTCAATGTGTCCTCATTTACTATGCTCTTTGCCTGTCTAGGATGATTTAGCCTCTTAGCTTCTCTATAACAACAGATATGTTTTAAATAAAATGACTATTTCCTTCATGTTACCAAAGTTACAAACATGCATTGTATACAAATGAAGTTAACATTATAAATAAGGTACAAAAGGAGATTTTATACTCTTTATTAGATCTAAGAATAAACTGGAAAAATACAGGCAAGTACTTAGGTAATTGAGATACGTGATCCTAATAAACGAGGGGGGTTGATCGTTTTGGCTGAAGTATACAAATACATATTCAGAACACAGAATGACTAGAAATCATCATCAAACTGCAGACTGTTGTCTCCTGAATACTAAATGAAATAGGCCTGGGGACAATCAATCTGTAGTGGCAATACCACCAGACTGTTAAAAAGAGAGAGACAGATACAAAAGCATCAGGTGCAAGTTTGTTTCTTCTTAGATAAAGATACAAAATATAGAAGAAATTCTCAACAATATATGTATGTAAAACAAAGAGAAAGCTGCCTAGAGATTTAAAACTATGAAAGAAGTTGTTGTATTTTCACCTAAATTGTCATTTTCACCTGAGACTAGAAAGTTAGCAGCAGTATCCTCTGATCCTTTTTATCTCTAAAAATGATCTAGCTCCCTCTACCATTAAATCACCATATTAATGTTTATTGTTGGTGAATGCTTTCCCCTCACACACACCATTACTTCAAGTTCGGGGTGAGGGTAGGGTGGAAAAATCTGTCTACACTACTTCATTACCCTCAAACCTTACCTTTCTATTCTACTTGTCTTCTATAATGATATAAGGCTTATAAAATGCAGAAAATGAAGAAAAACTCATTAAGGCCCCTGTCAGACTTATTGTTCTATGCTATGAAGGTCAACTCTAATGTTTCATATCTCTCAGCTCACAGGAGTTCAAGCATTTAATTCACATTAAGCTTCATTAATACTTCATGGTACCACAAAAATATCCAACAATTTATCCTTTCCCCTTTACAAATGAGTATGCAACATAAGGTACATTTTAAGCCACCACTGCAATAATTTTTTCTCCATAAATACAGGATGCTACATTTCTGAAATACCTTGATTTCAAAATAATGCATTAATTATGCAAATGACCATGCATACTACACACAATAAGCCGCAACCTGTCAAAAAGGGCCAGCATTGTGCTGCATTATGTACTTGGGCGATACCCTAACAAAGTTGCTCGTAGCCTCCTCTGCAAAAAGTACAAGGTGAAGTATGATGCTGGCAAAGCACTCTGGAAGGGCACAGCATCATAGAATGGTCTGGGTTGGAAGGGACCTTTAAAGGTCACCTAGTCCAACCACCCTGCAGTGAGCAGCGACATCTTCAGCTAGATCAGGTTCCTCAGAGCCCCGTCCAATCCAGCCTTGAATGTTTCCAGGGATGGGGCAATGGGGCATCTACCACCTCTCTGAGAAACCTCTTCCAGTGCTTCACCACTCTCACTATAAAAGATTTCTTCCTCTTATCTAGTCTAAATCTCCCCCCACTTTAGTTTAAAACCATTACCCCTTATACTGTCACAAAACGCCCTGCTAAAAAGACTGTCCCCATCTTTCATATAGGCCCCCTTTTAAGTACTGAAAGGCTGCGATAAGGTCTCCTCAGAGCCTTCTCTTGTCCAGGCTGAACAATCCCAACTCTCTCAGCCTGACCTCATAGGAGAGGTGCTCCATCCCTCTAGTCATTTTTGAGCCCTCCTCTGGACCTGCTCCAACAGGTCCATGT
>JAVSBS010020351.1:0-15116 GCA_033124195.1 Coracias cyanogaster | reverse complement strand
TGGGAAGTATCTCGCTCTGCCCTCGATCCCCTTCCCCTTTGGGAGGTGGCACGGACGCTTGCGCCCGGACCGCGACATTTCATCAAGGCCAGCCTGCACAGTTGCTGACAACAGTATCTGCTATAACGAGGAATAAAACTTGCTCCAAACAGCCTATAGTAAGACTGCAGACACAAACACCAAAAGCTGTAAAAATTATATTCTACTACACCAGGAAAAAGCATCAAAGATCAAAGACACTGCCAACAGCCAAGTTCTAGGTCACACAATAAATTGGAACTTGTTACACAACAGTTCCCCAGAGATGTCCAGAAGGGATGGAGGGATATCACCTAGGCAGGGAGGCTAACACACCTCCTCTCCAGATCACAGAAACCCTGACCAATGCTCTTTCCAGACCCCAACTCTATCTACCATTTCAGCCCTCACCAAGGCCAGAGAAAATTTTCCGTACCACTAGAGACCATGCGATTTCTCATCTTTAACTCTAGTTCTTCAGACGATAATCACCATCTTTCAATAATCAACTTCTCCATCCAAAAGAAGAAAAACTCCCTTTTTCTCCCACAAGCAATCAGAAGAAACTCTACAGCACAACACCAGATCAGTACAGAGTGACAAAAAGATTCAACAGAGAGCCACAGCAAAGCTCTCTAATGGCTGCCTGCCACTGAAGGGCAGGGTTCCATTCCTATACCTCTCCTCTCCACACTCCCCATCTCATGTTTCCACCACCTTCCCTGCACAGCCTATCCCTGCACTCTGGTCTCAGAGGAAGCCACTTCAAGGACCACCCTGACACAAAATGAATCCCGCAAACACCAGGGTGCAGCTTCCTGCAGATCAAGCTGTCCCTCTGGCAAGGTCATCAAGGCTACCAGTTTAAGCACAAGAAACAAGGGGGAGGAAGATATGTGCACCTGGGGGAGGAAGAAATGGGGAAAAACTCTTTTTGGCAACAGCTTTCTGTTAGAAAAGTTCAAAAGATCTAACACCTAGCCCAGTCCTTCAAACGTCAACATAAGGCATCCAAATATCTAAACAACGACCTTTTCTTTCTAATTTCAGGACCATCTCCCATCCTAACATACAAGCCATTCTACTCATTTACCAGTTCCAATATTCAGCTATCAGAAAGGTTGCTGTGGTCTGTATTACACTCCCAGCTTTCATCACCCCAAAGCTCAGGGCCAGAGAGCCCTGGTTACATGAGTGCTTACCTTCAGAGAACCTGAACATGCACTTCCTTGCAGTTTTGATGCTCTTATACCAACTGTCTATGGGAATAACATATTTTTGTGAGGGCAGACTATTTTTCTACCCTCAGCAGCCTGATTATTGTTACATCCACAAAGCTTTCCCAAGGAGGATAGCAGAAAGGGCTTAGCTTCCACCCCAAATCACAACTGAGTCAGAGTGCTACCTGTACCTCCACCTCCTACAGACACAGCCATGCCAGCTGGAAATGTCACTGCTCTTTGTCATTTTCACCTGACAAAAGGCACAGGAGACAGGTCACTGAAATGACCATCTGTTAAGTTTCTTGTCATCAATAATCATTAGAGAACAGTCAGATCTGTGATTTAACGAGTAGATTGTAGGAGATGTCAACCTTCAGTCAGAAACACCTGGGAGGCAGCAACAGTTTCTGCTGGTACAGCTGCAGACACAACACAAACAGATGCACTACGCTAGCTATTACTGCTAGGAAACTGTAGGCAGATAATTCCTGCAAGATCTATAAGAAGGACTAACAGAATAGAACAATGAAGATGTCCATCTTCATCACTTACATTCTAAAATGACTTGCCTGTTAAATCAAAGATGTTGCTTGCAAAAACGCGTATCACAGAATCACAGAATGGTAAGGGTTTGAAGGGACCTCTGGAGATCACATAGTCCAACACCCTGCCAAAGCGCGTTCACCTAGAGCAGGCTGCACAGAAATGTATCCAGGCAGGTCTTGAACATCTCCAGAGTAGGAGACTCCACAATATCCCTTGGCAGCCTGCTCCAGTGCTCTGTCACCCTCATAGGAAAGAAGATTCTCCTCATGTTGAGGTGGAACTTCCCATGTTCCAGTTTGTGCTTGTTGCCCCTTGTCCTATCACAGGGCACCACTGAAAAGAGACTGGCCCCATCTTCCTGACAGCCGCCCTTCAGATATTTATAAACATTGATAAGATCCCTTCTCAGCCTTCTCTTCTCCAGGCTAAACAGCCCCAGGGCTTTCAGCCTTTCCTCACAAGGGAGACATACTAGTCCCTTAATCATCCTCATAGCCCTCAACCGGACTCTCTCCAGTAGCTGCCTGTCTCTCTTGAACTGAGGAGCCCAGAATTGGACACAGTACTCCAGATGTGGCCTCACTAGGGGAGAGTAGAGGGGAGAAGAACCTCCCTCAACGTGCTGGCCACACTCTTCTTAATATACCCAATGATACCATTCACCTTCTTGGACGCAAGAGCACACTGCTGGCTTATGGTTAGCCTGTTGTCCACCAGGACTCCCAGGTCCTTCCCCATGGATCTGCTTTCCAGCAGGTCAACCCCTAACCTGTACCGGTGCATTGGATTATTCCTCCCCAGCTGCAGGGTTGTACACTTGCCCTTGTCGAACTTCATCATGTTTCTCTCTGCTCAACTCTCCAGCCTGTCCAGATCTCACTGGATGGCAGCACAGCCTTCTGGCGTGTCAGCCACTCCTGCTAGTTTTGCATCATCAGCAAACTTGCTGAGGATACACTTGATCACTTCATCCAGGTCACTGATGAGTATGTTGAACAAGACCGGACCCGGTACTGACCCCTAAGGCCTCCAGCTGGACTCTGTGCCGCTGATCACAACTCTCTGAGCTCTGTCATTCAGCCAGTTCTCAAGCCACCTCACTGTCCACTCATCTAACCCCACACTATAGAGGTGCTTTGTCAAACGTCTGAAAACCTTTTGTGAAAAGGCATTACTCATTTCTCAGTGCTGGTACTCTAACATCACTCAAAGATCGAAGGGAGTGTAGGAATACTGACATGCTTATTTCCTTCAACAGAGTGTTGGGGAAGCAACACTTCATAAAGGATTTAAAAGGGAAAGAACAAAAAGCAGGTGCTTACTGTAACAGCACAGAAGCAACTTTCAACAAATATTAGATCTATAACCCCTAAGAGCAAAATGTTTTGATAGTAATTTTTGTCTAAGGAGAAATTTCTGTAATTTTCCACTGAAAACTGAAGTGTAAAATACTGCCAAAGCATTCCATCACCTCAGCAAATACTAATCACTGCAATAACCCAACGGTTAAGCTTTTACGAGGAACTACCTGACTGAACTTCACCAGGAAAACCTGCTGCTTTCACAGCTTGTTTAGCGCTCAAGTACAATGAACTCAGTCATATTGTTATACATTGGGGTTTTCTGTAATTTTACACTACATTTTCAAAGAAAATAAATTACATTTTTTCAATAAATCTTACTTGTTTGAAAAACTGAGTGAAGTTTTATTTACCTACACTCAAGGTTGGGTTTTTTTAAACCAATATGTACTGCTATTAAAAGATACCTGTAATCTATCAGTAATCTTGAACAATTAAAAGACAGAATTTTCTGCAAAAGGAATCGTCAAATCACCTTCAGAGACCAAAGAGTGAAAGACTCAAAGTACATGAAAAAAGAGGTAACAGAAGAGCAACCCTGAAGTACAGGAATACCATGTCATAGCACCAATGCAAGAATAATTCAGAATTGAATTATTACTTATTTTTACCAAAAAAAAAAAAACCAACAAAACCACCAAACATTTATGTCTAGGAAAAGTACACTTACCTAAACACCCATCAGATTATTTTCTTGTTCTAAACTTGCAAACTAAAACAGTAGCCTCAAGAACTATCGCACTCATCAAAACAAGATGCTATTTCTGGAGCTTAATAATGATTTGCATGTAAACACTTAATTATTTGATTACTGTTCATTATCATAAACATTACCAGCTGCTGGGTTATACCAATGCAGTTGGGAGGACAGACTACACAAATAAAATAATACGTTTCCAAAACTTAAAAGAGAAATCTCAATCAATGAGTTGGGTGGTATTTTTATTCTTCAAAAGAAGTCTAAGTTCATAAACAGCAAAAAAAACATAAAACGGTAAATAATATTTAAAAAATCAACAGGAAGCAACTTCTTCCGTTCAGCTTGTTTTAAAAATAAAAGGTGCTAAAGAAATATATTATATTTCTATAACTGTTTCAAAATCTACTATATAGTTAATCTCTTCATTATTATAGATACAGAATCTGCCAGAGTGAGCTAACCCCAGATTCTTCTACTGATCCTGGTGATTTGAGGATAATTTGGGGAGAGTTAAAGAGCTCTCTTTATCTTAGCCCCAACTGTATACTCTATAGAACAGAAGACAGACTAATAATTTCCAATATTTTATAACAAAAAACTCCTGAAGGTGAGTTGGTTGAACACCTCATCCTTCTAGAAACAGAACTCTTGAAGTACAGTCATCTCTGCAAACTTCTCAGGTTATCAGAAGCTTATCACAGCTTCCCAAGTGTCTTTCCCAAAGTAAAAAGCAGGAGCTTTCAAGACTGCAACAACCAATTAACTGTCTCAACTCTTCATTTGCCTTTGCAAGATGGTCCAAGGGCACTGAGATTATTTTTCTCCCAGTTCTGTCCCATCACTATAGTAGCGGGCAGTCTAAACATGAAAGTAACTGAAGTAAAGCAGAGAACATCAATATACTTAAGACATTAAGCCATTCTCACTTACTAATACTATCAATAATGTACATATTTTAATGAACAGAAGAACTTCAGAAATACTTCACTTTCTTCAAATGAGGACTGGTTATCCTTCCTCAGTAAGAAGTTAAGCAAAAATCCCTACCAACTAATTTGCCAGTTGCAATTTTTTTTCTGCATAAAACTGCAAGCAGCAAACCCCCAAGGGGAGGTTAGTTCTTTTCATCAGTTGTCTGCTTTCTTCTTTTTCTGAATGGACAGAGGAAAAGATTTTCATGCCTGCCCATTACAAAACTTGTTTTTAACTTAAATTAAAAGAGAGTTTATTAAGAACATTCAAAACCTTTCTAAAAAATAGAGTCCAAACTTAGCCAAGTATTATTGCTAGATGGTTGATACTTAACAGAGACATCATCAATTACTTAAGCTCAATATAGAAATTTAACCACTACCTCAAACGCTGTTTTAAATGGTAGCACATATAACATATATGCCTAAATCCTACATATTATTAATCTCTAGGATTTGCAAATTACAACGTCTTTCAACTTCAGGGAAGACAGGAATGTGTTTCTGTCAGCAGAAAGGTGGCAGCAAGTCAGTTCCATTTCTGACAAGCAGCCAGCAGAGTACTGACATGGCAACTGTGACACCCTCATGCCTCCATATTATAAAATGCCAAATTAATTTTTCACAGAAATAATAGAGTAGCTAACCAAGAAGTCTTAAAAGTTTTTTTGTCTTACACAACTTAATGTTAGATTATTCAGTCCATAAATGGGAACAGGAAACAAGTTTAAAAAAAAATAAAAGTTTCATTCCCACCTTTCTCTATCAGCCAAAACAAAAGCAACTCTACAGCACCCTTTGGCCCACATCCACTTGAATAGCATAAAATGCTCATTAAACACTTTTGCTAACATATTCTGGAACTCTGGTACAGAAAGGGGGGCAGAGGGAGCCAACTTTCAGCATGTCCTTTCCTTACTATAACTTCTAGTTCTTACTACAAGGAAAATAAATAGTTCAAGGACATACATATGATGAACATAGCAATTCCACAAGCAACAGCAATGAAAAACATCTGATCATTAGGTTAAGCTTCAGTGCTACCCAACACAGCAAAGAGAATCCCTTAAAGTCCCAGAGTCAGACTTAAAAGTGTCAGTATTTGCAATATGCTGTACAAGACGCCCTACAAGTTCTCTGTGCATCATCTGAAAGTTCATTTCTTTTTACCTGCAAATCCTTTAATACGACCTAGTTCTTGTGTTGAAAGAAACAGCAGATAGCAGTTCTCTGTTTCCTTCTCCATATCACTACGAATTTACAAAAGTCTCTCAATTTTTTCCAACGTATTTTTCCCCATCTCAAAAGCTGTAGTCTCCTTAGACAGACTGTACCAAGATCATCTCTGACACCTTCCTTCCCACCTTCTCCGAGGCTATTGAGTTCTCCTTGAGATGCTGGGACCAGGATTGCACACACTATTTGATATTATACAGAAATCAGTAATAGGTCTGTGTAACCACTCCCTTTGTTCTTTGTTCCTTTCCCAGTAACTCCTAAGACTTGATTCTTTTGTCTGAGCAATGATGTAGCATCTTTAAAGAGCTATTTACTCTCCAGTTGTTAGTCTTGAGTGGTAAAAAGTCAACTCCAAGCCCACCGTTGTATACAGAAAATTAGGGTTGCCTTCCTCCAGAAAATCAGGGTCGTGCATTTTGTTTTATTTAGTATCGCACAGAAGTTGTGGACATGTTTTTAAGATTTCCATCTAGGAGTAATTTGTACTCATGGCATTTTGAAAACATGCTGAACTATACAATGATGGTTTATTTCTTGTTCAAATCAATGAAAAACAAAAAAAAAAACACCCCACAAAATTCATCACCGATCCATAGCATAGATATAAAGCTTGTAATACAGCACAACTTACTGATAAGAAAACATACTAGATTTAGTTTTATTCTAAAACCTCCAAACTAGTTTTTCTAACATGCAACATGGCTGATGAGCAGCATCTAAACCTACAAGAATATATTAAGACTGAGAGTTAGGACCTATGAAGCTACACTACCATCAAAGACCTCTTGAGACGTATCCTAACAGTGAGAAGCATAGCTCCTACGCTCAAGATACCACATTTTCTAGTATCAAATCAAACTCTGCCAAAATGAACCTTTGCCCCTTTCCCCACACATTCTCTGTATGAGTAAGTGCTCTCATCCCCAACTTCCACATTTTCTCTACGCGAGTATCTTTGGCTCATTGCTGCTGTGTTTCTTCAACACTGCTGCAGTCAGACCTCATGCTCAGCTTTAGTGCCTCCCTGATTGAGACTTACCCAAACACGACAGGTTAAATTCACTGTCTTTTCCACAGATTTCAACATATGTAATGCCCCAATCTAGTCACTATAAAAACATCACAAAACCTCTTAATGCTATATCTCTTACTTTAAATTCATGGTACTCTAGAGATATTAACCAAAAAGTTAAAACCATTCACAGATACTTGAAAAGAGAAAGTTAAACCAAAATATTTAAACATCCTCCTCACAGAATACTTTTATTTCCTCTTAAGCTGTTGATGCAAATAGGAGCAAATACGAAAAGAGGAAAATTACTATTTAATAAACTACTACAATAACGCCTGACACTAGAAGGCTCTTACAAAAAGTAACTGTTTTATCAATGTTTCTTATTCAGGCTCACAGCCTGCCACAAGTGAGGTCCTGCAGTATCAACAGTGGGCTCCACACTGCTCAGTATCTTCATAAATCATCTGCATGACAGGATTGAAAGCACCCTCACCGAGTTTGCTGATTACACCAAACTAGACGGTGAGATGGACATCTCAGAAGGGTGAGACATCTTACAGAGACACCTGGAGAGGCTGGAAGAGTGAGCTAGGAAGAACTGTATTAATTTTAACAAGACAAGTGCAAGGCGCTGCACCTGGGATGACATAACCTAAGAGCCCTGTACAGGTTTGGATCTGTGTGTGGCTGAGAAGCAGCCTTCCTGAAAGGGACTTGGAGGTCTTGGTGGACAACAAGTTGCACGGGGGTCACCACTGCAGCAACAATGGCAGATCAGATCCTGGGCTTCATCAGATCCTGGGCTTCCTCCACGGGGGCATCACTAGCTGAGATGGAGACATGATCATCCCACTTAGCACCTGTCAGGCCATGCCTGGGGCATGTACTGTGTCCAGTTCAGGTCCCCACAATGCAAGAAAGGTGCGGACAGACTGGAGAGGGTCTAAATGAGAGCCATGAAGATGATCAAGGGACTGAAAAACCTAGCCTATGAGGAAAAGCTGAAGGAGTTAGGTCTTTTCTCTCTGGAGAAGAAACATCTATAGGGGGACCTCTGGGCACCTATAAAGAGGATGGAGGCTCTCCCTTCACAAGGAGGGAGCCTCATAGAGAGAACAAGGGGTGGAATCTCCATCACTGGAGATTTTCAAGACATGACTGAACAGAACACTAGATAATCTCACCTAGGCTCCCATTTGCACAAAGTGTTGGACCAGGTGATCTTTCACGGTCCTTCTAAGAAAGGCTGCTCAATGATTCTAGGACAGTGGCATTGCCCCAGATAGCTGCTGTACAAGTAGCACCAACTAAGAAGAAAAGGTAAAGTAGGAAAATGGTGTTCTACATAAGTTTCACTTCCAGTTAAGGGTATTTTCTGAACATCCCAGAGATTGAACTGAGCAAAGGAGTACTCTTGAACATATCATACAGAAGTTCAAACAGAGCAAAAAGGCATCTTAACAACAACAAACTTCTGCAGCATAGTATGATTCACTATTGCTAAGTTAAAGGGATTTTCCTTCAATTGCTTGTCAAAACGGGGGAAGCATGTATTGCAGCAGGATCACCCCACACTTTGGAAGTCACTGAAGGGAACTTCTATTGCATAGAAACAGTTCCACAACTCTGCAAGGGAGACATTCACACAATACATCACCTGAAATCCTCTGTCTGTCCTCCTACTTTGCCTTGAGAGAAGATATCACTACCTGGGTAAGCCTCAGGCTATTCAGGCCATTTTCCCATAACTTTTTTCACTGAAAGTATCTTTGCCCA
This sequence comes from Coracias cyanogaster, assembly GCA_033124195.1. NCBI lineage: Eukaryota > Metazoa > Chordata > Aves > Coraciiformes > Coraciidae > Coracias > Coracias cyanogaster. The sequence goes on along the minus strand of JAVSBS010020351.1, from coordinate 6,267 downwards.
GTAACATTTGGTTGCTCGTTATTTTGGCCTTCCTTGTCTCAAAAGCCCATCATCACAGCCTCATACTGCTTCCATATCTTGTCGTTTACTTAAGCTTTTCTTTTGATACGGTTATCCTCCACTCCTTACACTTCAAGTCATGTCATCTAACTGATGTGCAGTTACTATGTTATCATTCACTTTACCTACAAGCTACAACAAGATTCAGCAGGTTACTGCACAAGTACCAAACATGGCATATAGGCTGATTTACAATAAAATGTATCAGGATTAGCACAGGTCACAGCAACTCTACCAAAGCATCCGTGAGTGGGAGCCTCCTAATTCTAGGCTAACACTACAGCAAGACAAAACCAAGCAAGTATCATCCTGCCTCGACAAAAACAGGTTGTCTTGCTTCTGTTCAAGTTATTACAAGTTATTACTACTCCATGACCAGAGTGTGGCCATGGAGGGATACTGACTCTTTAGGAAAGGCAGGTCAGGAATACAAGGAAGAGGAATTGCCTTTTATGTCTCGTTTAAGAAAGTTGTGACTGTTTAGCCTCTCGCTGAGAGCTGGGACTGTTTAGCCTAGAAAAAGCTGGGGAGTGGGGGTGGTGTCATCTTATATATATACAAATATCTGAAGAGAGGGTGTGAAGAAGAGCGACTCTGGGTCTTTCCAAAAGTGTAAGCACAGGAACACACAGTAAATAAAAAACCGAGCAGATCAACACCGCTACAAGTGGCAAAACGCACGAGCTCAGGTGGCTGCCGCTCACAACTCAGTTCCCGGCTGCCTTCTGCCACTCCCGGTACCGGAGCCCAGCTCCCCTCGGGGCCGGAGGGGCTCTCCCCGAGGCGTCCCCCTCCTCCAGCTGTCGCTGGCGGGCCCGCGGACGGGCCCCTCGGGCGCCAGACGGGGCCGCCCAGCAGCCGGCCTCCGACCAGGAGGGGGCTAAGCGTTTGCCGCGGAAACAGCAGGCCGGGCCGAGCTCCCCACCTGCGCCAGCAGCGCCTCTCGCTCCCGCTGCCGCTGCTCCTTGCGCGCCGCCAAGCTCCGCTCGCTCTCAAACCCGGACGCCATCGCCAGGCCCCGCCGGAAACGAAACACTGCGCGACTGCCGCAAAGCAACCCCGCCGTACGGCGCGGACGGGAGACTGTCGTAAACGGCGTCTATGACAACGGCGGGCGGGGCGGAGGTGTCCCGTCCCCTGCCGGCCGTGCTGCGGCGGGGCCGCGGGGGCTGCGCCCTCCGCCGGGCCGGGGCTCCCCCGGGCTCCAGCGCCCTCCCAGGGCGAAAGCGAGGTCCGCCCCCACGGACGCCAGCTCGCAGTCTCTCCGGTGCCCGGCCGTGGCGCAGCCTCGTCACAGAGCTTCCCCGGCCTCTCCCACAGCTTCGTCGGTAAAGGCGACCCTGGAGGGCTCTCCGCAGCCTCGCAGGTGAAGGTCGCAGCGAGTGTGGAGTGGTGGTACCAGCTTAGCGGGCGCCCGTGCTGTTTGACTGACAGGACCGTGGAGTCCTGTCTCGGAGGGGTGTCTTTGGAGTCATGGAGGGGCCCTGTTGGGGTCTGGAGAATGTTTCTTAGGAGGAGCAGGTGGGGGAGCTGGGACTGTTTAGTCTGGAGAAGAGAAGGCTGAGAAGAGACCTTATTGCTCTCAACAACTACCTAAAAGGAGGTTGTAGGGATGTGGGTGCTGGTCTCTTCTCCCACATAACTAGTGATAGGATGAGAGGAAACGCCCTCAAGATGTGCCAGGGGAGGTTTAGATTGGATGTTAGGAAAAATGTCTTACTGAAAGAGTGGTTGAGCATCGGAACAGGCTGCCCAGGGAAGTGGTGGAGTCACCATCCCTGAAGGCATTCAAAAAACATATAGATGTGGCACTTCAGGACATGGTTTAGTGGTCATGGTAGTGTTGAGCTGATAGTTGGACTTGATGATCTTAGAGGTCTTTTCCAACCTTAATGATTCTATGATTCTGTGAAGTCCCAAGATGGAGACTGACCTCCAGGCTCACCCCTCCTGCTGGGCCAAAATTACCATGCACAACCCCAGCCTACTCGTCTGGACCAATGTTAATGAAAAGTGAACCTGATGTTAATGAGAAGTGAAACGTGGCCAAACTGACACTCATACGCTAGAGGGTCACGTGGTAGCCCGTGCTCCACATCACCACAACTCACCTGCAGACAATCTCTCAGCCGCTTTCCGCGCTGTTTGTAGCTGGTTCGGTGTGTCCGTGCTAGCCTATGGCTTCTGTACTGGCAGGGCACTAGCAGCTCGGGGTGCGCCTGGCTGGGAGGAGGGAAATGAAAAAACACCCAAGTTCAAGTACTTTAAAATTGCATTTTGCCAACAGTGTTTGAGATGGCTGCAGTATCTCAGGTGGAGCAAATGTTTATCTGAGACATAATTTCTTTGAGATGAGATCAGAGCATTGTTAATGTGCCCGACACCAACTGTTCACAGTTGCCAAGTAATAACATTATTTAGGTAAAGGTCTGAGTGAAGTGCTTGAGTAATTTGTTAGCTATTTGCATGGGACAGTGTGTATTCAAAGTGATAATGGTAATTTAATCATCATCTCCATGCTGGTATAAATGTGTAAATTGCATTTGCATCTTTGTTCAATTTATGCTATGACAGTTAACAACTTCTCAAGAAAAACCTGTTGTAGATCATCACTAGGTAGAGAATGATAACTGATAGAGCTTCATAGGCACCATTTGGAAAAGCAGCACATGAACCCCCTCTGGGGAGCCTTTTACAGAGCAAGTAGATGGGTACAAAAGATGTCCCAGCTGGGTTGACTAATCATATGCTCAGTCCTTAGCTATATGCAGCCAAGCATGCTGGGTGAGAGAGGAGAAACAAGAAAATCACGTTTGATCCAGTAAGAAAAGCCTCTTCTCCTATCCTGATGTGATCTTCTCACCGACAAACTGGCTTCTTTCCATCCCAGTGTTACCACTTGCTCCAGGCAGCCAGCAGAGCATCTCAGATGGATGCTGCCTAATTCACATATTGCCTTAATAGATTTATATTAAATCTGATCAGCAAATTGATAGTCCATGAGCTGACCCAACCAGTTGTGACTGAGTCAGTTTAGGAAGTGTTTGGAAGAGCTGCACCAGAGCAGAAAGCCTGGCAACAGTGTCACAGCGTGGATAGCGACAGCTGTGGATAATTTCTTCCTCCAGTACTGGAATGAGAACAGGGAATGTGTTTTCTGCAGCAAGAAGTTATAGACAAAGCAGAGAACTCAAAGTGGAGTGTGAGTTTTTGCAGTATTTGGTGTTATTCTCGATATCTGTAACACTCCACATCATTGATAAGGTGGTACTGTAAATTTTCATTTAAAAACACATTTCCAATACTCCTGGTTTTAGGAGAGAAACTGTGATGCAAATATACTTCTAGAATCTTAAAAACTGAGGAAGAATAATACCTAGAAGGCTATTTTATAAATACGATCATTTTGCCATTGGGGTTTTTGAGAGTTGACTCTCAGCAGTTAGGGAAAGGATCATTTAATTGAATCTTACTTCCTCTTCTTATCCAAGGAAAGCATTTCTTAGAGGAAGCAGACAAAAAATGAAAGTTTAGTCTTATTTCTTTCAAGATATTAGTATGCCTGAGAGATCCTCACACACTCATAAATCTCCAGTGAGCCTAGAGAACAGGTCCTTGGTATACTACTTCTAACGGTCAGCTGGGTACCTCTGTTCTGTCATCTCATTCTCAGTGCCAAAATTAAACACGCTAATAAAACAGTAATGCTTCAGATATATTGATCTTTGCTGAACTTCTACAGGGAGCCAATGACCTTGCGAGTGAATTATTATTTCCCATTTAATGGCACATTTTACAGTTGCTCTGAAAGAAGCAACGGACCTGTGTTATAAACCTCTATGCTGCTAACCTTCTCTGCTTGCCCTCAGCACACTGTTTGATATTTTATTTTTGTATTAAAAAGGTTGGAAGAAACCCTCTCCACTCAATGTGATCTTGTACAGTTTTCTTTAAGTGAAAGGCAACATTTCACTAGGGAAAAGGAGTTCTTCACTTTGAGAATATGAAACATTTTTTCTGCAGTGCCACTGGAGAGAGTTTCTTACCTCAATTTTAACAACCCTTCCTGACATCTTCATACAAAAGAAACACAATATCCAGTAGGATGCTAGTGAGAGGACAGAAAGGGAGTACACCCAAGTCAAAATTAGTTTCAGCTAATTCTCATTCTGTTTATTTTTAAAACCACATGGTTTTCAGTTGCCGTTGGCACTGCTGAGCAGTCATTTACATTTTTCTCTGAGGGATTACTTAGACTGAGATAGGAATTTTCAGTGACTTGTCTAAGAAATAGAAATGTCACTTCTTGGAGGACCTAGGCGAGAGAAGAAAAAAAAAAAAAAACAAACAAAAAAACCCAACAACAAAAGAATGATGCAATTATGGGAAAAGCGTATTTGTTTCATAGAAATTTCATTAGGTTTCCTCAGGAGAAAATTAAAGCTACTGTGTCTAAACTCAGCGCCATAAAATGGTAGAACACCTTGCCCAAAAATCAATGCAGTAGCAATGCCTGGGTTATTAGTTGCTCATGCCTGAATTGTGCAGTGAGCACCTGAATTGAAAAACCAGACAACTTTCTACCATCCATCAAAAAGAGTGCTCCTGGCAGCAACAAAAGAGCCCCTGTGACATTGAGGATCCTGACAGCCAGCCTTGGAAAGGAGAGCTCAGCTTGCAATGAAAACAGATGAGGTGACTGCAGTGGATGGAAGAGTGATTCACCCATTGTTCCATATTCAATAGCAAATTATGTGTTGTTTGCCCCTGAGCGATACTTATTTTGTTAATTTGCTCAACTACTTTGAAAACAAGTGATCTCTTCAGCTGTAATTCAGCAGACCAGGAGGATGGGGTTTAGAAACACACAGCTTCACAACTGTAATAAATAGAATCATTCATCTGGGAAATTCTCTAGTGACAACTACTTCTAATAAAAGCTTTGTGAGGAAGCTGTTACACATGTGAGATGATAGCTTGCTCAGTTCATTTCTTATGGGGCTTTTACATGTTGAGTTTTTATCCTTTGAGAAATTGAAAACAAAGACTTTGATCAGACGGGAAGCTCACAGCACTGATAATGCCCATCCTGTCCTTGACTTGCTGAGTCTCGTAACACACCTGTTTAGAAATCACTTCTTTGAGAGAAATGGGTAAGTCTTTTCTGGTGCCTGCTCAACTTGGAAAGGTCCAGAGGTGCGCACGTCAGGGAGCTTCAAATCAGTTACTTTCAAAATGAGACATAAATACTGACTCAGATCACCTGGCTAGGACAGGAATTGAAACCCTGGGGCTTTAGTTTATCAGTCCTCATGCATCAGACCGATGCAAAAATAAGTTGAATGATCTTAAGCAGAGCTTCAAAGCACTGCAATGGCTTGGGTTTGTTTTTAAATTGAGATTAAAGCATGTTTTTGCTTTTTAAAGGTAGGACAGTTCCAGAAGCCAGGTTGTAGCCTAGTCCTACAGATTATTGTATCAGCCCGATAGTTACAAGAGCAGCAATACGTTAAGCTGATATTGCAGACACTCTGTACAGAGAAACCACCACCTTTGGCTGCTCCGGAGATCTTGGGGCTGTCTTAATGGATCCTGGGGTGCATCAAGAAGAGTGTGACCAGCAGGTCAAAGGAGGTTCTCCTCCCCCTCTACTCTGCCCTAGTGAGATCACATCTGAAGTACCGTGTCCAGTTCTGGGCTTCCCAGTTCAAGAGAGACAGGGAAATACTGGAGAGAGTCCAACTGAGGGCTATGAGGATGATTAAGGGACTGGAACATCTCTCTTATAAGAAAGGCTGAGAGCCCTGGGGCTGTTTAGCCTGGAAGAAAGAGGGCTGAGATGTCTATAAATATCTGAAGGGCAGGTGTCAAGAGGTTGGGGCCAGTCTCCTTTCAGTGGTACCCAGTGATAGGATGAGGGGCAGCGGGCACAAACTGGAACACAAGAAGATCTATGTCAACACGATGAAAAAAATTTCTGTGAGGGAGCACTGGAAAAAAATTTCTGTGAGGGAGCTCCTTCTCTGGAGACTTTCAAAACCCCTCTGGACACGTTCCTGTGTAACCTACCCTAGGTGACCCTGCTTTAGCAGAGAGGTTGGACTAGATGATCTCCAAAGGTCCCTTCCAACCCCTACCATTCTGTGATTCTTTGGCCTGTTCTCCTGCAGTGCTGTTGCTCAGTCCAATGCACACTCACATGGGCAG